>JAHPZR010009880.1:12500-17602 GCA_019787425.1 Platygyra sinensis
CCAATAATTGTTAAGTATTAATTGGTACCTTAAAAGCATGACTATATACAGAGAAAAATCTTTCATGGTATACTTACTCAAAGGAATTTCTTTTAGCAGCATACTTCAGCATCATGCTGTTGAAGTTCTCCAGCAGACTAGTATGCCTACCATAAAAAAGGCACATGAATTTTAGTGACTTTCTTAAAATTGTAGAGCAACATCAGTTACAGTTACATAATCACCACTGCACAAAGCACAGTTGTCAGTAATTTTTCAAGTAGTTGGGAAAGTAAAAAGTAGCTGTGGTACAACTTTTTTCTGGTGTAATGCTGGTTAGGCTTACCAGCGGTTTTGTTTCAGGGTAGCAGGGGCTCAAACATGCAGTAGCTGGGGGAATTCCTGGTCCCTGGCCCTGTAGTGCTTAAAATATGAAAATGGTTTTTTTTGAAAAAAAAAACTATAATATTGTCATACCCAGAAAGTAATTTCATATTATTTTGTTTCTAGATATGAGAAACTATTACATAAACTGGTAAACTAAATAGATTAACATGTTATCTACTTCTCTGCACATATTTGTTAGGGCTTTAGGGAACCACCAAATTGTAGAAAAACCATTTTCCAGACTTTCTTTTCTGGTTTGGTTAAAATTTTGAAGAAAATAAAAAGAACCAGAGATTTGGCCTTATAAGGTTATTATTTCAGTTCAGGACACTTAATAGGCAACATGGACACAAAGTGACAATAATAAATACTGGAGCCTTACAGCAATGAAATTTCAACAACATTAGGAATTTTATTGTGAGATAATCTCACACAATCAATCAATTACTGATTTATGTAATAGTATAATAGTATAGTCAACAAAATCACGCAAGAATTCAGGTAAATCGCAAACTTAGTTTGTGTGACACTGAAAACAATTTAATTTTTTTTCTGTTGATGTTCAAATTTACTGCTTATAATTGTTTACATACTGTTGCCATAGAAACTTAGTAGTCACTCCTACAGACTACAGCTTGAGATTAATTGTACTGCTCTCAACCAATCGGAATTGATTAATTTTGTTGAATGTACTATGCTAGATGTAACACTCACTATCTTCTAAACAATGAAAGCAACTGTAATGCCGGGTACACATGTACAGTTGCAACTATAAATTAACATTTGTTGAGACTACAGTATGTTCAAGTGCGACCCAGACCAAAAACCAATAACAAATTTCAAATTAATAGGACTGGTTTACAAAAATGTTATCATGACATACCTTTTAAGCTTAACACTGTAAGTTAAGTTGACAATCCTTTAGCTTGAAGTCATGCATGTAGTTCACTATCGATCAATGTTTCTTCTTACCAAATTCTTGGTGATCCCACAAAAATGGATCTACTCCTCTGCTAACAGGCCCGTCAGGAGCCCCATCTTCAACTCCAGCAAATGCTCCATCAGTTTCCGCACTTTCTATTTTATCCAGAATGTTCCTCTTCGCCTTCTCAAACATCCCTCGTATTTGGCGAAGGGTGTCTTTATCGTCCGAATGACTTTTCTCAAAATGCTTCTGCAAAAGCGACGCGCTTCTCAAATCTTTAAGAGACATGGGACAAAACAATCCTTCCTTGATGTCTTCGCCTTCCATTTTTTTTAAGCTTTTGTTCCTTTGAGAGTGTTTATAAAAGGCAGGTTTTAGCTATTATGCAGTAAACATCGCATCTGCCGCCCTGTCTGCCGCCATATAGCGAAGACATTTGTTTACAAACATTGTTTTTGTTATTTAAATGTTGAAAACGTTAAACAAAAGAACTCTTTGTTTCACCAGCCAATAGAGTTCCCTGGTTGGCATATTAATAACAATAGGTGACGTCACTGATATCTTTGCTATTGGCTTATCGCACCATGGTATTCTGGGTAAGGGGTACACTGGTGCTGTTGGGTCAGGCCACTCCCACGCGTTGTTCAGAAAAAAGAAGACAACAGACGCATGAATAACGGCCATCATTTTCTACTTTTGATGAAATCAAGCAAAAGGTGTTCCAGGCACACCACAGGTAATTATACCTAATGAACCCATCTATTTACTGCCCCTTCCCATGGGCCCATCATCCTCAGTGTAATGTTGCATGTTGACAGTACTCCAGTATTTGACCAGAAGATGGGCGGGAGGAGGTGGGAGAGGCAGGTATGGAGGTTAAGGAGAACGAAATGTATTGAAACTTATAGTGCGCGAAAATATATGACCCAGGAAAAAGGTGTATTTTGTGAGTCTGATTTAGATAATTGTCCCAAGGACCGCAAGGAAAGGATCATAGAACTGGGATTCAAATATGAAACCTACTAGGACACTAGTCCTGTCTCCATTTCGAATTTAGAACGGAGAAGAAATTGATTACCGCTCGTAGAAAGGAAAGACGGAGAAAATCTACAAATACATCTACAAACGTATTCAAATTTTCGTACTTTCGATTTTCAAGGCATTCATATTCAAAGTTAAGCGGTTTTCAACTGAGTGAACCACTAGAATTTAGAAAGAATCACTCCCAAAAATACTCCCAAAACCTTAGATCACTCTACTGCTGGGAGGAACCCGTGCTTACAACCTGGGACGCCGGGTGGCTCAGAATCACGAGAAATCTACAGTGGCAAGAAAGGCAGACTGCCTAAAGGTCTAATACACCCAACAGAGCAACTCCTAGCGAAATAATTCCTAACTAGTGCCAATTAAGCTCGATAAAATTTAAATGAACTCCCACTCGCAAGTTCAGCTTTTGATTTTGCCCCCTATTAGAGTTGAAAGTACCTCGAAGATTTTGTAACCAGCATAGAGGGAGAATAGCAAGGCAAACCTCCCAAAAGGGTGAACTACGTATACTTTCGGCACTCGAACTGTTCGTTAGCCGCGCTCTATATGTAAAGGTCCACGTTTCTTAATATGACATAACGCGCTTGGCAATGCGAAGCTACTCCACCCCCTCCACTCTCCCCCCTTCCGTAGATATTGGAGCGTTAAAGGTGGCACGATGGCGACACCAATAAGAACATCAAATCAATCGGCTTATTAAGCGAAACATTACATTTCTTCATAAGTTTGAAAGAACGCGAACACACCTTATAAATAATGTTTTCGCTATCGTCAATATTGCCCCACCCCCCTCCTCGCTACAAAACCTGGACGCTAACTGGACTGGCATGAATGCAACTATTTTCAGAACGTTTTGCATTGCGCTGTGGCGAATGGTCTTTAAAATATACTGAAATTGTAATATTGACTTCGTACGTGAATGTTGCGCTTTATAAGCACTTTGACTGAGGAACATTTTACTTCCTTACTGCCGCAATCCGTTTTTGCTCAGTACAATTCTTGGTGCGCGTGTCACGCAAGTGAAATAAAATAACAAACCATTCAATAAATCAAGTCAAGAAAATGAGATGTTGTACAAGAACTATAAGTAAACAACATGTCAAAGTCTCAAGGTTTTGCGATATCCTGAGGGCGAGTTATTCGGCAAAATGTACCACCCAAAACTGGTTTAGTATGGGGGCGCCATGTTGGTGTAACTTGCTGAAGTACACCAACATCGCGGTCGGATTTCTTCTCTTTCCTGAGCTTACAAACATTCACAAGCACCCTTCTCCTATCATTTTGGCTTTTCAGACCCCAATTGCTGTTTTTATGTAAGTGACACCACATGTAGTCCAAGCTACGGTCTGTGTTGGGATTTGGTAGAGTTTCAGTTCAGTTCACTGAAACTCCATGCACAAAATCCTTTCAAATCGGCCCAAGAACCACACAGGACACAAAGGTACCACAAAGGAGTTGAAGTTTTTACTGAAAATCGCTGCTAATTTTCCCTTCAAATCCGATACCTTTCCCCCCATACAAAGCCTTATAATTTCACCATTACGCTGGTGGTTACATTACAAAGGTCAGCTTGGGCTACCTCTGGTGACACGTCTCTCGGCAGCGATCTTTTGTCACCCAATGTGAAAAATCTGAATTTCAAACTGTTCTACATTTATTTTCAAATCAAAGCATGCTACCGAGCTGAAAATATAGAAACTGGTATATTTCCAATATGTCTTTTACGTGATGAAGACGAAAACTAAAAAATTGTTTAGTTTTTATGACGTCACGTGCACTCCAAGAATACGGACACGTCCGTGTATTAGACCTTTGCTCCTTGCAGCTTGGAAGAAAGAAAACAAACGGACGAAACAATGTGAGGATTTTTAGTTCACAACAATAGTAATTGCTGCAGCCAATCCGCCGAGCAATTGACAGCACTTCCGTGCATCAGACCTTTGCTCCATGCATCCTGGGAAGAAAGAAAGCCTGAGACAAAACAATGTGCCGAGTATTTTTAATTCACAACAACAATAACTGTACCCTCCCTGGGTGGCAGAGATTTTTTTCTCGTTGGGGGCGACAGAATTGAGCGACGCTCCTCGCCGCTGGTGAGCGAGACTGCTGCCAATTGGCCGGCCAATCGACTTCCTTTCTTTCTGCAATCAGCTACAACACGTCTCTATCCCACAACAACATTTTTTACCGTTATTTCTGCCAACAAATGTGATTGCGTTTCATCGATAAGGTTCATTTCAGCGGCTTCCTTTTTTGATGTTGGCTGGCCTTAGCTAATGAGAATGATTTGCCAGTAATCGGATACCATGCTATGCGCAAAGAACTCTGGGATCGCCAGGGAGCAAACATTGCTAGTCGCCAGAAGGAACTGTATGGCGAAAAGCTGTTTCCACGTCCAAGAAAGGGGATTTTGGAGAGAGATCAACACTTTTCGCCGTAGTTTTATCGCAGGTGGACTAAGGGAATGTTAAAATGCGGAAAATGTAAGTTTTTGTAGAATAACCGTGAAATTTGGGACAAAATCCACCGATAAATAAAATTTGCTAATTGGCACTCTATTTGACATGGGGGGGGAAAAAATGATAAAAATTGAAAAGATGTGCATGTGGATGTGGGGGGGGGGTGGGGGGGGGGGGGTGACTGTCAAGGATACGTGTCTTATGCAGGAGATGAGTATAGACAAAAGGGTGAGGGAGTGGGGAGGGGTGGGGTGTGTATGTTCAGGTAAAAGGATACAGGCAAGCTCGGTGTCCTAACGAAAGTA
>JAHPZR010009882.1:0-2500 GCA_019787425.1 Platygyra sinensis
AGTTCCACATCTCCACGGGATACCAGTGGCTTGTAACATTCCAGTGTAACCATATCCCTGGCAGTCATCGTTTGTGTTCCACAAAACGCGTCACGTGTACAGACACTTTGAAATTCAGTTTATGTTTTGCAGTCAGAAATTCTCAAAAATTATTGCAACGAGATTATCAAAAACCTCTCAAGAGGTTACGCTCGCGATTACTATGCCTGATAGAAATCACGAGCTCATAATCTTATTGTTTTCAAGTAATGCGAAGCGATTCTGGAAACTACACGACGGAAAAATCACTATCACGAGTTTGTTACATATCCAGAAGTACTCAGCAACTGTACTGCATGGACTTCAGACTGGGTGAACCAGAACCTACCACAGCATGTTCCTATAATGCCACACACGACGGAAAAAAACTCTGACAATTTTGTTACATATCTTGAAGCATTCAGCAACTGCATTGCATAGACATCAGCCTGGGTGAACCAGAAAGGATATGTAACATGTTCCTATAATGTCACGCACGACGGAAAAATCACTATCACGATCTTGTTACATATCTCGAATAACTCGTGGACTTCAGCCTGGGTGAACCTGAAAGGATATGTAACATGTTCCTATAATGTACGCCACCCACGTCGGAAAAATAACTTTGACGATTTTGTTACAAATCATGAAGCACTCATCAGCAACGGTGTGGCATGGTCTTCAGCCTGGGTGCACTAGGAAATATCCCCTAAGGCCTAACCCTCGGCAACGTTAAAATACTACGTGGACGTTTGCGTGGGCAAACCAGAGAAGATTTATAATATGTACCTATACGGATTTTCTATGTATCCGAAATAATCACGGTCTTTCAGAAAACTAGTGTACGATGGACTCAGTATAGGGTCTAACTCACAAATGATAATAGTGATTTTTAGTACCTATTTAGTCCCCATACAGTCTGAAAGCATGACAATCCGTGTAAGTTATGATATAAATAAAAGATTAATCTGATGATATAACTTGGTACCTTCGTCTTGTTGTCTTGATTCGATGCTCTACGAGGCTGGTCACGGCTAGCGCTAGCTGAAGACACTTTCTGGTTCTCTCTGTCGTTCTCAGGTGATTGAATTCATGTACAAGCCAATCGCGGTTGTCGGATTTGTTTGGTTTTCAACAACTGTTTAATGGTTTCAGCAACAACAAATCCAAACGTATATCCAGGGGCAGCTTCTTTATTGTTCTTCCCGCGAAAAGAAAACCAGCGCGCCTTCATTAACTCTGCGAGCAAAATTCGACTGAAAACTGGATCAATTTCGCACAAATGCGTCAGGGGAAACACCATCTCTTCTAATTCGGGAGGCAAATCTCGTTTTGTGCCCGTTTTCAGTGACCGATGACGGGTTCATTCGAAGTCGAAGTCTCTCCCGGGGGGGGTACTCCCAGAAAAATTTGGTGGGGGTGTGCGGCCCGCTTCCCAAATCCCTTACCCTATTTATGACCAAAATCTGCGATATTCCCTACCCTATTTATGACCTGACCAAAAATTTGAAACCCTATTTATGACCTGAACCTTACATCAAAATCCTGTTTCAGACCTGCATTATAATTGGATCCCTAGCTCAGACCAACGTTAAATTACCGTAAACATAATTTGTGAAGGGCTTTTGTTACTTTTCTTTTGGTTTCTTAAAAGCATACTCATATTGAGACTAGAGTACAAAAACCATGCCCTATTTATGACCAAAATGGCCAAAATCAGCAGAAATTGATACCCTATTTATGACTAAAACGGCTGAAAAACCATACCCTTTGGGGCCGCACATACCTATAAAGCCCATATAGGGTAGTACCCCCCCCGGGACGTCTCTATTGTATGTAATTAAGCGAACAATATTCCCGCGTTGTGAAAATTTATTATAAAAAAATAAATTATGCGGCCAGATCATATCTGAAAATTACCAGGTTACTTAATATAGTACACACCTTCTTTTATTGAAAGCAATTATCGCAAACCACACCAATAGAGCCGCAAAATTTTTGCGATGACAGCAACCTAACAGATAAATGACGTCACGCCATAACAACCGGACCTGGACCTTCCTTCTGCATGAATTTTTTTTCTTTACCTTCTTCTTTGCACGAATTTTTTTTTGGGAAATTTTCCTTGCATTAATATTTTTTTGGTTTTTTCCCCACCCCCCCCCCCCCCCATCACTTTTCTAATGGTCCGTCCCTAAAGTGACTTTCTATTTATCCTCCAACAAAACTTTTGTTTCGATGTCTGGCAGTCACCGATCTTTGTGTTGGCCTTATTCACAACCCGGCACTCTTCGTTATCACTCTGCTTTCCATTAGAACAGATCTAGACATTAACATAGTCTTCATTAGTTCAACTGTTGTTTTGGCGGCAATATCGATATTGACATCAACTGCAATAACTGTGGCTGAGATACAGACATGCTGTAACATTACGATGAGTACGAGCGCTCATAATTTGTGTTTTGATACTTAGTTGCGCATT
>JAHPZR010009882.1:7500-15000 GCA_019787425.1 Platygyra sinensis
CGATAAAACACGTCCGGGTATATTCAGTTTTTGTTTCAATTTCATAACTTATCTCTGACTGATGAATTTATTCATTACTTCCCTTTAACCGTTTACTGAATCGGTTGTTGCCTGGAATTTTTCCCGACTTTTTCAAACACCGACCTCTAACACTTTGAGTAATCATGTGTCAATATACAGAACATGCTTGTATACCGGCATAAAACATTAGCTTCCATCAGAAAATTGAAAAGGACTCGCAATGTACGTGACTTCCCTTATCAGGTTGTCACTGAACCAGATGATGTTAGCTGTTATACCAAGCTAATGTGAATGTTCCAAAACTTCAACAAATGCCGCCCTCAGAACGTTTAAACTTTCTTTCCCACTGTATTCCTACGATGTCTTTTTAGCAGTTTTCACGGGAAAAAAGTCACATGTCCGTAAAAAGTATGACAAAAGTCCGCGCAGCGAAGTGTTTTTGACGAACTTCGAGATATTTGGAAATTTGGTCAAACACTGTCGTGAGTGTATGATTTGTCTTCTCAATCGACTCAATCCAAATACAGAGGTGGCAATAATTATATTGACATCCTAAAATCCATGCAAGTGCGTGAACGATTATTTGCTTCTTTGCAAACCATGGCCAAATTAGAAAAAAGAATTTACGCAGCTCAGCACTCAATGTTACGGAGTTTGAAATAAATGAACGGTTGACTTCGAGGACGGAAAAATATTGTTGATGGATGGAACAATGAGTCCAATCAATTGAAAATTACTGGAAGACAAAAATATCCAAGACTGCCAAAGAACCTGTCTGCGTCCAAATTTGGCCGCAGTCTTCTCATCTAATAGGCCCTTTGCATGACCTGGTCACATGGTACGGAATAAATTATGCTGGGACGCAAATAACGCATTGGGACTTTCAAAACAATGGAAAGTCGGGGTGAAACTGTTTGAAAGTCCCACTGCGTTATTTGCGTCCCAGCATAATTTATGCCTTGACCGAATCGTGTAAAGCGCCTAAATCGGAGAAGACGTAGTGCAGTTACATATAGTAAAAACACACAGGACAAGGCAAGTTCGTTTTGGGGGTAACTAACAACTCTTCCTATTTTCTTGCAAAAGGCTAAGAGCTGACCATCAAGAACAAATGGCGAACATAACAGATGAAGAGGCAGTAAACGCAGAGCACATTCAAGCACAATCATTACAGTTACTAGACATATTAAAGGCACCCGTAGCTGTATTTCTTGCAGTCCTGAACATTTTTCTCTCCATAACAGCATCACTGAGTAGTACACTAATTCTAATCGCAGTCACCGATCTGTGCGCTTGCCAACCATGCTATACTGTTCAGCTTATTGGAAGGATAACAGAAATGATCGAGAATATTCCTTTCTAGAGTGAGCAGGTCAACAGCGCTTCAGGATGATTTTGTGTGCTGTATCCTACTGACATCAACTGTAATAAATGTGGACAGACTTCTAGCGCTGATTATGGGGTTTGAGGTAGACAACCGTTTTTACATTACAGCGAGTCGGAGCGGTCATTTTCTTCGTCTGGTTACCCAGTGGTGCCTTGGTGGGGTGGGGGTGGGGGAATACAGTACCATAGGCCTTAAAAGTGCGCGAAGTCTGCCAATTGTTTTGATACTTCTTACTCTTATAGTGTCTTTCTTCTGTTATACCATGATCTATGTCCGTCTGCGCCTTCATCATTTACAACTAAACGATCGTGTCCCGGGACAAGGGCCGAGTGGTCAGCATATCGGGTTCGCATTCCAGCGGTCCCGGGTTCGACTCCAGCTCTGACCACTACCTGGATTTGTTTCCCGGTAGCCCCGAATTCAAATCCTCGGTCACGTCTGTAAATAGCCAACTGATTTGCCCCTAGCCAGTTAGGATTCTTAACAATGTTATATTCAATTTGCATTATTATTTTTTTCAGTTGTTTGCTCTGTCCCACTAGCACTTGCGTTATAAACGCTGTAGAGGGAAAATTTTTATTATTTTAAAAGTTAAATTTTTATTATTTTTTAAAGCCCAAATTATAATTTCGTTTCACGTTGTTTATAACCTTATAATTCAGTTGATTTTGGCAATTAAATCATTTATTCTCGGGGAGGCCTGCATCTTGACTTTGTACTGAAATTGTAAAGAGATATAAAATGTTGATCCCTCTTAGAGTACAATGATTCAAAGCCCAGCCCGTAGAAGTCCTATTTTTGGTGAGCATAAAGAAACTGTGAGGTCACATATTGACGTCACAATTTAACGAGAAGTTGACTTAATGACTCGTTTCCACGCTCCAGTCTTCCCCGTTACCGGATGAAGTGAGCCTCGGTTCACTTGAATTATTGAACAATGAGCAGGTCCGCTGATCTGAACAGGATCAGTGGAGAAGTCAGTTTTAGTATCACATGAAGTGTTTGGCAGTTTTGTAGTCAACTCGAAGTTGTACAAACTGATGAAGAACAGCTTTGTCCAGCATTGCCTAAGAGAATAATAGGAGAAACTTCAGTGAGACACATACCCGCAAGGACTAGCATTTCTAGCGCATGCGCGCCAACCGATTGCCACCTCTATCCTGCAGTATTGCTTCTGATAATGTGGCAGTATATCTGATACTTTATTTTTTATAGAAAAACTTGAACTCTGTCATTTTCCCTTGGGTACAGTCAAACCTATATTAAGTGGACACCCTCGGGACCATTGCTAGTGTCCGCTTACTACAGGGTCTCCGCTAAAAACAGGTTCCCTAAGTATTCGTTTTAAAAGGGTCGTATCAATATTCCTCTTTAAAAAAAGGCCTTGAAATGGTCAAATACCATTCTTGTAAACGCACATATTTCCACAAACAATGACAAGTAACTCTATGAGATCATTCAATTTGTTGAAGGAAGGAAACAAGCGTGTCTGTAGGAACAAATATGAATTTCCTGTTAGCCAGACAAATGTTTTGTCGTTGAGGTCACGCATTACTAATTTGATCATTTTTCTTTTTTTTGCTAAAACAGATAGCACTTCCTGTTTGTTTTAGATGTGACAGCCTTTCTGTCGGCAAAATAGGCCCTTGGCACGACCCGGTCACATGATTCAAAATTACATATACTGGTGAGCAAATTGCACATTGGGACTTTCAAAACAATGCACCTGCCTTTGTTTTGGAAGTCCCACCGCGCAACTTGCTCACCAGTATATTTAATTTTGTACCATTTGACCGGGTCGTGCAAAGGGCCTATTAAATGACCAGTCTATTAAAACGTGGACGAACAACATGCATGCTTTTTCCAATGTCCGTTTAATAGAGGTTATTAATTAACAACAGAAAAGGCCATGAAAGTCATGTTTTAATGTGTCCGTGTCAGTGTCTGTTGAACACAAGTACTTTTGATAGTAAATCTAGGGGGGAGGGGGACTTGTCCTGCTGTCCGTTCAATAGAGGGTGTCCGCGTAATATGGGATCCGCTTAATACCGTATATTTTTTTTTCAGTCACACGCTATCGGCTTTCTCAAAATCCCGACATGTCGAACTTTTTCCCGTTTCCCTTAAGAGCTAAAGATACCGAGTTCATGCAGACCTTTCTTACAACATGTTCAAGTTATATTTATAAACAGGAAAGAGATGGAGGAGTATTTAGAACAAAGAAATTTGACAACAAAATGATAACAGTGTCGCAGTAATGCGCAGGAAACCACCATCACCGCGTACATGCACGCACATATACAAACGTACCAACTGCTCCTCTGAACAAACTTGCTTGAGGTTTTCAGGTTGAACGACCAATAAGTTCGTCAGCGAGTACAACTTGTCGAATAGTTTAACTAGCAGCGGGATCTGAAAAAAGGAATAATTCTCATTTAAAATATATCATTGAAGTGACGGGAACAATTTTCGAGCTCTATCATTCCTGCCTAAAGGCTACCAGCTCCCGCTCGCGCCCTTTTGTTCTCTCCCAGTCTTCCAATTTGCTCTTTGCGCTACGAAAAATATTAGAAAAGCCTGTGGAGGAGGCAGCTATCATTCTGCGTTGTGCCTCCTGGTCATCAAAATTTGTCGATTATTCGGGATCTAAAAAAAAACTAGTACCTTGAACGCCTTGATACAGCTTCTGTATTCACTAATGTCACAGATTGCTACCATTCCTCCTAAAATCCAAAAGCAACAACACAGTTCAAAAGTCTCCCATGACGAATTTAGAAACAGCTAAAAACAACACGATTATCTACAATCCATTTTGTTACCAAGACAATAACGTTTGTAGATTGCTGGAATTCAGTTAGTCTCATCTTTACTCCTACAACACCGTGTAACTGGTCAAGGGATGCTTTCTAGTCTTTTCGTTTCTTCTTTCTCTTTTTAGGGAACTTAAGTAATAACGTGACGACAGGCGGCGAGGACCACACCTTTGATAGAATATGTAGTTACTGCAATGGCATCGTTCTATTGCCACTAAAAATACGAAACATTAGCCGGTGTAGTTCACGTTCTCCAAAAATGCAGAATTTGATCGATTGTTGTTCTGTAAAACGCACATACAAAGCAGTTGTTCCTTTTGACGTTCTCGTCACTGTTACCGTCGTTGTTTACTCACTGCCTTTTTAGAATGTCACGCAACGGAGGTTCCCAGTGGAGAACAGCGTTACGTGACTATTAATACAACTGTCGACAAGTATGTGGACTTACTCCGACTGCGTGAGAAACGAGCATGGGTAAAAAGACGTATTTATTACGTGAGGGATAGGGGCGGGAATTAGTATAGCGGGGGTCATTCCTAGGCATACCAGACGTCTAATCTTATAGGAGCTAAACTTTTCAATTTTGTTGTTTGTAATCCTTGTCAATCTTCTCCATCCTTAACCATCCTTGTTCCTTTATGGTTTACTATTATCTCTTTGGTGTTTTTCTATCTTTGTTAAGTATTATTTTCAGGTTTCCCTCAATTTAATAGCAATTTTGTCGACAGTTAAAATAACTCAAAATACCGTGACCGAGCTCCTTAGCCTGTGAACAATCACGGGCAGCACTTTCTAGCACCGACCGGCGTTATCCTCACAAGCAGACATGCTGGGTTCCCACCCAAGGTGACAAGTCGGTAAAACAAATAGTGTTTACCAATTGACGTGTACTGAAACTGCTGTAGATGTTCAAACAACTGACGGTGAAATCGCGTGCCGAACTCCGTCAGAACTGATTCCAAGTTCTTTCCATCCAGTGAATCCTGGATAGATGCCAGCTGAGAGTAAACGAAATCACAAGTCTTGGCACACGCCTGCAAACGCATAAGACATAGAAATTTACTCAATATTCACTCGATATTTTATATAAATTGAATTCCTGCAGGCAGAGGGGCGCACCGCATCTAAAGCCCGGCAGTCCCAGGTTCAAATCATTTGATAACTATTTACAGGAAAAAAGACGCCTTCCAAATCGAAATCAACTTATTTACAATTTAAGATCTCAACATGGCGCAACTCTCACCTTTCTGCGTGTTGTCACCTCTTTTCTTACCTTCTCAGTATATCAGCAACAAGCCTGCGTAGCAGGCTTTTACAGGGGTCCCTCCAGATCCCTCCCCCACAGATCAAGCTTCGCGCTTCTATTTTTCCCCTCTACTTGTCCTTTGACGACGCCTGCCCCGTAGGCTAATCACCAGCAGAGTTGTCCAACACCGGTAATAGCCATACATTTCTGCTACAGTGATTTCATATACACTCATATTTGTATCTCATACGTATCTTATCTACATGCTTAAACGTTTCTCTCCGAGTTTCAAGTACAAGCCATTTCGATATGGGAATATTGCGAATACATTTGTCAGTGAAATATTGATGGGCACTATTTACCAAGTGATGTTTATCACACAGTAGATAAAGTCGTCTACAGAGATTACCGTAACTTCGTTTATATATCACGCATCTTTCTTTGCGACAAGTACATAGCTAAACCTGATAAGGAGTACGCGTGTTATCACCGATGGCGTAAAAAGAAAGCCGGGCTTTCTTTCAGACAACTAGGGCGTCCATACGAAAGCCCTACCGGTAAAATGTCTAAGCAAGAAGAACAAGATAATAGACTTGTTCGCCTAGCTAGGGAAAAGCGTAACGGTCTCGTATAAAAAGGATGACATGTCAGCACACAAGCACACTTTATAACATGAACTTACATACCATACCAAGTATACTACTACACCCACAACTGAACTACAGAGCGGTGTTCAATTGAATGTCAAAAGTAATAATTTGGTTTTAGTTTTGGTTTTACTACGGTTTGCATGAGATTGGCCGAGTACCGAGCCTAACTGGTAAGTAAATGGTTTGGTTTTGGTTTTATGACACTCAATTGAAAACGGCTCTTCCCGACCAAAACCACCATGCTGTCGCGTAACATCATCGTGTGGCGGGAAAGGCAAAAGCTTCTCACTTATTCCGTGGGACCCTGTGGCAGAACAACTCGTTATTTTTTTTTTCTATTGATGCTTTCTTTCAAGTTCCAAGAAAACCTCATTACCATTGTCCGTTCTACGAGTCCTACTCCGTGTTCCTCGGGTCTAAAGTCTGACTTCTTCTGCTCTGTTGACATAATGTTCTTTATCCAGCCTGTCATTGAAGTGAGCACCCTGCAGAGGAGAATCCGCACAAATCAGAACACTACACTGACTAGTATATAAATTCTCCACACAAAATAAACAAATTTTCCAGTAAGCAGGGTGGACCTTTAATTCTACTGTTTCTAATAGCTATTCTGGGATGCTTAGCAGGCAAAGCATACTAATTTACCCCCAGAGCACCCCATAATAGCTACTTGAAACAATAGAATTAACAATGGCCGACGTATCGCCGAAAAAGTCCATTCTAACATCTGCCTAAAAATAATATGTGCAACGGCACCCACTCTGCATCTAAATTTGCAATTAGCCAACCACGGGCCTTGTCAAATGTTCAGATTTCGTTCGATATCAAGACGCTAACCTCACATGGCTAGATTTTTGGCCAAATTCTGTACTAACCGAGCCTTTTTAGTACCCTTCGGAGGCACATCAGGCTCGTATGATCTCGCCAAGGCTATCTTGTCCTGTCAGCGTCTCGCCAAAATATGAACCATGGCTCGATCAAACTCGCCCGATAGACAGTAGAAGCGTACCCTGATACCCCGCTTGGCTTTAAACGCACTGCCATGAAATTTTGCGACACTTTTCTCGATGTGCACAATTCCCTTCAGCAAAATATTTGTCTACCAAGGTTCATAATCCAAGGAGTGGATGACATTGACAAGATTGCGGGGAAGAGATGCGCGCTTTATTATTAAGACTGCTTACCGGTCAATACCGGAGTCCAGTTTACTTTCCATCATGCCCATTATCAGTTTCTTTTCCTGGACACACTTTGCATACACGGGTGAAGACCTGCGACAAAAATCACGTTTATGGTGAGATAACAAGTTAAACAAGTATGAAATACTTGAAGTCTAAACTTGGGCTGCACTGGGATTCCACGGGTTAACGTTACTCCACAGTT
>JAHPZR010009882.1:25000-27500 GCA_019787425.1 Platygyra sinensis
CCTAACGTGTCCTGACCTTAACTCTAACCTAAACCAAGACACTGGTGCTAAGTCTAAGCGCTAGCCCTAATCCTAAGCAATAACCCTAATTCTGAGCGCTAGCCCTTACCCTAAGCAATAACCCTAATTTTGAGTGCTAGCGCTAATCCTAAGCAATAGCCCTAATTCTGAGCGCTAGCCCTAACCCTAACCCTAGAAGCAATAACCCTAATTCTCAGCACTAGCCCTAATCCGAAGCAATAACCCTAATTCTGAGCACTAGCCCTAGCCCTAGCCCTAGCCCTAAGCAATAACCATAATTCTGAGCGCTAGCGCTAATCCTAAGCAATAACCCTACTTCTGAGCGCTAGCCCTAACCCTAACCCTAAGCAATAACCCTAATTCTCAACGCTAGCCCTAATCCTAAGCAATAACCCTAATTCTGAGCACTAACCCTAACCCTAGGCGATAACCCTAGGCCTGGACGTTAACTCTAAGCTCGAGCCATAACCCTGACCCCAAACGCTAACCCTAACCTTGTTCCGTAAGCCTAACCTTCAACACTAACCCTAGTTTCGAGCGGTAACCCTAACCCTAAATCCAATAAAACTGGGAACTCTTAACCCTAGGAGTTAAAGTCAGCATTTGAAAAAACTTAAAAGAAAAACAACGCTAATAGTATTGTGCAACAAAGCAGTTCCAAAAGACGCGCGCGGACTGTGACAAGCAAGTGTTTTGCATACTTTATTTCTGGAATACGCAACAGAAACGAGGGGAAATAAGTGCAAGGCAGGTATAAACAAATTGGCATGCAAAGTTTGGAGCTGTTTTGGCCAATTTCGATTTTAGCAAAAAATCAAGGGGACATTCTTGCACGCGGCCTTTCATTTGATCATTTCAACTTTTCCGTTTGTCCATTTTCATTGCAGACAGCCTAAAGCTAGAGGGCTGTAAAACAAGCTGTATGTCTGCATGACTTCAACAGCCTATGGCCTCCAATCTGACCTATAATAAGTAGCCCAAGACAACACATACCTTAAATGGAAGTAAAGTTTCAGCACATTTTCTCATCCTAAGAATACTTCCCTGATGATGGGCATCTTCAAATTCTTTAATCAGAGCCTCTTCCACTCGATCATGACACACTGTACAAATCAATGCAATGCAAAATAAATATATTTAATTCCCTGGTTGGGAGGTTCTGTATAGTGAAAAACTGTGACAGACGTCTTGAAAATGCTGACCAAGGCTTGAGTTTCCAGACTAAAGCCACTGTATGAACCACCCATACCAAAGTATAGTATATAAACCATAGCCAGTAAAAAACATATTTCATTTTTCATTTCTCTCAAACCACTTTGAGCCGTTCTTTCAAGTAAAAAGTCTCATATAACTTTAATAATTTTTGACATGGTAAGATAGGAAAATCCAACCACACTTAAGGTTAATCAGATTATAGGTTATATTTCCATACTTTCTTACAAAACATAATTATATAGATACATTTACCTACCCATTAGCTTAGCATTATCAATTTTCTTTTTTTATGTTTAAACAAAATCTTAGTACCTGTAAGGATTGTGGCATTTAAGATAAAGGGTGTGGCTTCTTGTTAAAGGTGAAGGGCTCTATATACAATCATGGGAAATCAGAATTTTACTTACTTTTTATTCTGTCTTTGACAATCTTGAACCTTCAAACAAAAGAAAATCTGATTTTTTAGTTGCCATGTTTGTTCATTATGTAAAATTAACATGTAGTTAAAAAAAAATAATTTAGAAATTCAGGCTGGACTTTCTGCACAGATC
Organism: Platygyra sinensis; assembly: GCA_019787425.1. Taxonomy (NCBI): domain Eukaryota; kingdom Metazoa; phylum Cnidaria; class Anthozoa; order Scleractinia; family Merulinidae; genus Platygyra; species Platygyra sinensis. The sequence goes on from JAHPZR010009882.1 coordinate 26,788, forward strand.
ACTCCTACAGCTGTACCTTTCGGAAGGCAGTTCTTGAGCAATCAGGGACAACTTTTGTATTATATTTGCAGCTTCATGAATCTGCAATCAAATAAATAATAAAACTTTAAAAAAGCAGGCTCCATTATCTTTCCTTGAAGGGTCTTAAAAAACAAAATATTAAATAATCTCTAATTACTACAAGATAAGAAATAAAAATATTACTACTTAAAAGTGACATATTTAGCTAATAAACAATTATTTTGAATTTGATTGATGCATAACTGTGTATTTCTAAACCAACTCTTAAAAATAGATAAATTTCTCGTTCCATCCTGAATTTGATATAATTGAGGAATGGATAGTATAAAGCTCAAAAATTAAACAGTTTTTGGCAGGAAATTTGTGCCTGCAGCTGAGGATAATTTTTAAAACAAAATTTTCAAACATTATTAAGTTCCAATTAATTCTGTAATGGATTTTCTGGAATTTTGGCTGAATACAACCCTCATAGTATTACCCTATTCTGAACAGGATTCTGTTCATCTTAGGTTATCTTTATACCTCTATGGTACCAGGGTAGGCATGAGAGTTCACTTCACTCTGGTTCACAGTGACTCTCATTACTCAAGAGTCATAGATGAAGATATTTAACCTTAAACATACCTGAAATTGGTTTGTAAAAACACTTGAATCCAATTTTCCAGTGGCAAATGCATCAAAGTGCTCCATGA
>JAHPZR010009883.1:5000-7500 GCA_019787425.1 Platygyra sinensis
TTGTTATGAAATGTTATGGCTATATATAGACAAACGCTGATTACAAGACATTCCGTAGAGCTTTTACGGTATTTATCCGTAGAACTCTTTATGATCATGATGATAGGAATTCAGTATATCCATGTAGAATATGGTTAGTTTTGAGTTGCTTTTTGTTATATTAAAAATTGAAACCACGACCCAAGGAACAAATTCCATGCCATTCCTCGTTTTCCGACGGGATCATTTGCGGTCTACATCTACTCCAGTCATTTGAGAACACTCGAGAAATGTAGAAAACACTCGCCTGCGGCTCGTGCTTTCTACATTTCCCTCGTGTTCTCAAATGTCTGTCGTGTTTTATCACAGTGTAATACACGGCTTAGGCTTCTTTATTTGTTAAATAAACACGCACGAAAGTCGTTTCTCGAAAAGTACTGAACGGATTAAATCCAAAAGCATCTCTTTCGAAAGGTTATTCAAAGGGCAGGGCAGCTAAATATTTGTTTCCCGTTTGTTAGAACTTTCGCTCCGAAAATCCCGATGCAAATTTTGGCATATTTAATTTCGAAATTGCTGTGTAATATTTACCAGAGTTTGGGTGTCACGACGAAAAAAGTGCTTCTCTGGAACAACCACATCGTTTTTGATCGATAGAGACCCATTTGGAAAGCCTTTCGAAAGTGCGTGGCAGGAAAATTATCTTCTATATGTTTATCCTGGGTTTACTTCGGAAATTAGTCTTGTCAGTCTGGCCCTCTGCATGACTGGTTCACACAGATTAGGCGCTGCTGACAAGAGTTACATGCTTATCACGCTCTCAAGTCGTTCCTAGGAAAGTACTGAGCGGCCTAAAGCGAGAAAAATATCTCGTTTGAAAGCTTTTTCAAATCGCCAGAAAGTTAGAATTATTCTTCCTCTGACCTTACGAAATGCACTTCGAAAATCCCGGCGAAAGGTTTTTGCATGTTTGATCAGCTGCTAAAATTAACAGCAATGTTATTATGTCATTTAAATTGACCAATCAGGTGTCTTTCCTAAAATAGCTTCGCAGTTTGACCACGCGCTAAAATTAGACTTAAAAAGATTATCATAGGAAGAGGCCCATGTATGAGGGATGTGTTCTCTCACCCTCATAGTCTCTTGGTGAGACTGAATGCGGAGTAATTTCGGCCCCGAAATGCAAGTTTTTCTCGAGAACCACTCATCAGAATTTTACAAAATTTGGCATGAAAATTCATTACGAACAAGTTAACTGAAATATAGCAGAAAATTAAATTTTATAGAGTCATTTTCAGATAGTCCATTTATTTTCAAAACAGGACTAAAATATCTTTGCTAAACTATTATTAAAATAATATGGACTTTTGTGAGCATCTTTACACGATTGTCGAATGCAAACTATGAATAAACTCTAGCTAAAGACTAGATTTTCGGCAAAAAAACCTCCTTTAATAGCCTGCTTCTATTTAGTTCTGTTGCCATGGAAATGGCACATACGTCAGCCTAACTACCAAAAGATTAGATTTTCTGTTAACTTGCTAGTTGCAAGTTTGTTGCAAGTTTTGGTGACTAAAAAATCAAGCGTTTTAGAGAAAAAAGGCAACTGAAAGACAGGTCTCAAAAGCTGTGTTTGGCCACCTTAATAGCCAAAAACATGGCCGCAACGCGCCTGATTGAGGTGATAAAGTCAACACTTTTCATTTCTTTCCACAGAAGTTTTAAAGTAACAGCGATCGTTAATAGCCAAAAAGATATTGCAGCACGTCAGAGTGAGGTGGAGATGCCCAACACCTTTCATTTCTTTTGACAGAAGGTTTAAAGTAATACCGAACGTTAATAGCTAAAACGTTTGCAACACACCAGAGTGAGGAAGAAATGTCAACACTTTTTATTTCCTTTGATAGAGGGTTTAAAGTAACAGAAAACGTTAATAGCTAATGGAGATTGCAACACGACAGAGTGAAGTGGAAATGTGAACATTTTAATTTCTTTTGACAGAAGGTTTAAAGTAACAGCGAACCGGTTAATACATAACGGAGATTGCAATAAGGTCAGAGTGAAGTGGAAATGTCAACACTTTTAATTTCCTTTGACAGAAGGATTAAAGTAACAACGAACGTTAATAGCTATGTTTAAATTAAACTAACAGCGAACGTTAATAGCTAACGTGGATTGCAACACGACTGAGTAAAGTGAAAATGTCAACACTCTTCTTTTCTTTTGACAGAAAGTTTAAAGTAAAAGCGAACGTTGATAGCAGCACACCTGAGTGAGGTACTAATCATATTCAGACTGGGCTTCTGTTTTCCTTCTCTGAAACATGTGATTATAGTGAAGTTATCTATGATAGTATCATATGTCATCTTGGATTACATGATCTCTACACAGCAATAAAAATTCAGCAAAATGGCCCAAAAGAATTGAAAACAGATAATAAAGCTAGCGTTGTCAGGGAAAAGCCATAGGTCAAGATTATTTTGTTAGAGAAAAAAACAACAACAAAAAAAAAAACAAGGAT
>JAHPZR010009883.1:12500-36385 GCA_019787425.1 Platygyra sinensis
AACCGCTAGCCTACGGCCGCGCGTTTAATTAAAGTAGATACCGCTCTTTCATAGTTTAATAATTTCAAGAAGTCCTCTCGCAACCCTTGTATGTTTACATTTTGATCACGTACTATTTGAATTATGCAGGATCACTGAGATGTCATCATCTGTAAACATGACCAACAACACTACAACGACGGGAGCAAATGGTAAATCTAGATCTGTTACTTATTATTCCAAGCTGGAAATTTTAGCGTTTGATAATCTGCTGATTGAAAGCTTTGTTTTTATTTGCTTGATGGAATCTACATGGGGCGATACTGAGCCGAGTGGATCCGCAGACCACTTTGGCAATGTTATGACGAAATTCATGATCAATAACAGGACAGAAGCATTAAAAACTGACATCAATTTGTTTTTTACGATAACAAATTGTCAAATTGTCTGCTCTCGTTCGCTGACGCATCGCATAAGTTATTAATTTCATGTGTCTGTCCGCTTATTGACAATAAATATGAACCAATGAGCGTGCGAGAATTTCTGCAGTTATCGTAAAAATGCATATCGATTTCTTTTAAGCCGCTAAAAATGTGCTTGAGATTTAGGCATTAATCTGTTGTTCCATTTACCCTCTCATGTCCAAGATCAAAATTTAAGTATTCTCAGAATTTAAGTAGTTTCATTGCAACGAGATTTAAGTTATTACATTTTGAAAAGAAAGAAATGAAATATCCACAAAAAATATGGGTTGATCTTTCTAACGCCAGGGGGGCATTATCATTTTTTTTAAAAAAAGATTGCGCTGTTCAAAATATCGATAAATCTGAAAAATAGTCTCTATCTTACTGACGTTTTAGTGGACTGTGATGACGGAGCGAATGTAAACTAAGGAGTGAAAGGCCTTCAAATGTAACAAAATTATTTGATTCAGCAACTTATCATGCAATAAGAGTCCCCTTTCCAACTGGCGTACGCCCTTCAGTATCACTTATGTAACTTATAAGCGCCCTTTTATGAATACGTTACGTAATTCAATAAGTGCCCCGTTGGCAAGTAAAGCGGGCAACGTTCAAGACATTGAAATAAGTAAGAGAATGGTGTCACAACTAAGAGAAACCCCATTTTTAAAAATTTCTTCTTTATCTGTTTTTGTTCATTAAAGTATTGTGACAAATTTTGATTTCTATGCTAAGAAATGAACCTTTCATAAATATTTTTGATTTCTTTTTCAGCAACATACAGTACCGTTCCGGCATCACTGGCACCATCATGGGTTACTATTCCCGAAAATATCAAGATTGGCATGACGACAGCATATGCAGTGATTTTCATTATTGCTCTATTGGGCAACAGCCTTGGCTTGTTGGTGGTGTTGAAGAAATCTTCTCGATCTACCAGCGTCACAAACCTCTTCATTGCAAACATGGCCGCTGCAGATCTGCTTTTAACTGTCACATTAATGCCCTACCAAGTGGCTTATCTCTACCGTTTAACCAGGTGGATTGGAGGAATGCTGGGGACCATAACTTGCAAGGCTTTGCTTTACCTCATCCCAGTTTCGATAGCGGCGACTGTCCTAACAATGATGGTCATTTCATTCGATAGATTTTACGCAGTATTCTATCCTTTAAAACAAAAGGTCTTCCGAAAGCCGAAAATCTTGACAGCGACCATTTGGATCCTGTCTATTGTGTTAATGCTGCCATACGCCATATTGCAGCAAGTCCAATTTAATCCAGTTCTAAACGTGTATGAATGTGTACAAGTTTGGCCCGGGGATGATCCAAACGATCCAACATTTAGGAAAACGTATCGCGTTCTCAAGATCTTCAACATAATCGTTTTTGTCATACTCTACGCAGTGACACTTTCTATAACTGGTATCATTTATTTCTTAATTTGCCGTAAACTGTGGAGTCGTAAACAGTTCCCGGAAATACAACAGATAATAATCGCGCGGCTGCTGAAAAGACGAAACGCAAAGTTGTGCGACTTCTAGTTGTCATTGTCGTCGTATTTGCACTGTGTTGGTTCCCAGTGCATGTTGTTATGTTTTTTTCGGTATTGGCTTCCTTATTCACCACACAAGTTGCCCCTTGAAGTGGAATTCTTTTTTCTCTGGGTGGGGCATGCAAACAGCGCGATAAACCCCTGCCTTTACATCCTGATGAGTGAAAATTTTCAAAGAGAGCTTGCTTCTACGCTTGGCAGTTGTTGCCATTGTCTAGGACGTTTCAACTGACTGCCAAATAGACCAAACACATGACCTGACACGTGATCTCAGGAGTTCTCTAGAGTTGTGTAGTATGTAAGATCAAGTAACAACGTGCAATTTACTCTAGGTATAATACGTCTAGTGATGAGATTCAACATTACGCTAGCTTTATATAGCAACAGAAAGTAACGACTTAACCGACTCGAAACTGAACATTTTGCAACAATGATTTTTCGGTAGAAATTGACTAGTCAAAAATTGAGCGAGTCTTGCTTTTACGCTTGATAGCTTGGAGTTCTGATTAATATATATTAGGAAGCGAGGACTCCAAACTAGAAGTCATGGGTCGAGTGCCGCCTTGTTATTAAAATTGTGTTGTGTTCTCGGGCAACTGAAAAGTTTTAATCTCTGTCTGAATTCAGAAAGTTTTCAACGCAGCGAACCTGGGTTTCAAAATGTGCACGAACTTAAAAGTTTAGAAGTAAATAAATGGTATAGAAGTCAATAAACCTAAGAATAGTTAGGAATAGTAAAGTTGAGCCACTGTCAAGTATAAATCTCCACACTGAAGTAAGAAACAATCTGAACTAGAAGCCGTAAAAGAAATTTCAATGAATATATATCATTATCTTTTAGTCTAAAACAGTATGTCATAACAGGTATTTATTTGGTGCTTTAAATGTTAGTAATGGTCATTCACGTAGCTGCTCAGTCCAATCTCGATCTATCAGAAATTCCTGGAGGTACTCCTCCTTCTTTCTCTTCAATGAGAGAACGTGCTGTTTACATTAAAGAAATATACCGAAAACAAATCTATTTGGCTCGTGAGAAAACTTTGAGTTGGAGTTGGTTGCTGAACATGTTTAAGATTTCATCAATTTTAGGCATGGAAATCACAGCCGTGATCGCAGTTGGGTTGATTCTGTCATTATTTAGCATAGACGTTTTTTAAGAATTTAATTCTCAGTTTTCTCCTTAGATTGAGTTTTAGTTGAGAGAGGAATATATCAGGATGTTTTAAATTGTCTTGATAACATTCTGTATCTTGTTTATGATGTACCACAAGTCATTGTTTGCGAGAAATGCTTGTGGTGAAAAAAAAAAACATTAATGGAGCTTTCTACTCGATGTGAACAAGACAAATGTAAATAAATAATATCGATAAAAGTCATATGACCTACAATACGAAAGGTATAAGGACTTGATTGAAAGGATTTCTCGAAAATTTATAAAACAAATCATTTTGAAACATTAAACGGATAGTCTTCCCTATATGCATAACTGCAATTTAATTGGTGGCTTGCACCATTTTTGTGAATGAAAGTTCATTTGGAGAAATTACATTCATAGTTTTTGCGTAATATACATAAGTTACCAGTATTAACAATTTTTGCGCGAATAAAAGTTCATTTCGATAAATAACAATTAAGGAATCACAGACTGTTTACACATGAGTAAAACAGATGACAGAATTTGTGGTTAGCTGCATTTCTGTAAAGGATGGTTTTTTTTTGCAGAATTTCGTAACGTAAATGGTAGTTTGTATTAGTATAAGATAGATGCTATCCTAATTTAAAACCTTATCAACACTTCATTTGTGTACCAATGTATCTCTTAATAAAGTAAAAGGTTAGATAGAATTATTGTGTTAACCTGCTTGTTGCAATTTTTGTTGACCAAAGAATAATTCGTTTTAAAAGAAAAGAGTAAATGAAACACTGGTATCAAATAGCAATAGCTAACGGAGATTGCAACACGACAGAGTGAAGTGGAATTCGAATGTCAACACTTTTCATTTCTTTTGACAGAAGATTTAAAGTAAAAGCGAAGTTGATAGCAACACACCTGAGTGAGGTATTAATCACATTCAGACTGGGCTTCTGTTTCCCTTCTCTGAAACATGTAATACCAGCGAGGTTATCTATGACAGTTCATGATATAAAACACATACGGATATTATCAGTACGAAGATCGCCAATTCTATAACTGGCCCTTATTTGTGTCACAATTCTCTCCATCCGTTACATCACCACTAATTTATCCCTGTATCACATGCTGTAATCTAATATGGGCCTTTAATTGTGTCACAAACCGGCAAAGAATTTACTTACGTCAAAAACGCGTCAGATTGATTTCCAGGACTTATTACAAAACATCTACTTAACCACTCTTTACGAAAATAAACCACTCTTTTCAGATATGAAAATTTTAGATATTTTTAGTATGTATTCATTTCAGGTTGGTTCTTTGATGTGCTTTTATCAAAGTGATCTATTACCGCTTTCCTTCCGACTGATCTTTCAAACCGGCAGTCAAATCCATAATTACTCAACCATCACAAGAGTTTCATCTGAAATCCTATCGATCTCATTATTGCAGATCTAATATCAAAATGTTTTCTATACTTTTTCAAGGTCTTTAAACATGGAACTCCCTACCAGTACGTGTATAAAAGAAGCTGCAAGTTTCCAGTCTTCCAAACGAATAATGAAATCATTCCTAATAGATAAGCAAAATACAGCAATTCAGAACTAGTTTGAAGTAGAAATGTAGTTATGACGTCTTTTTATGCATACTATAGACTATTAATTTAAAATACCCAGGAGAAGACCTCGGCCATATAATAAGCTCTTAAGATTCATCGAGATCTCCTCGATACAACAAGTATCTAATATCTGTGCCGCAATACTCCATTACCACGTCCTTCTTTCCTTGTAAATCCGGAAAGTTACGCCTAATCTCTTATTCTTATTTATACAGTAATGATAATTAGTTTTATAATTATCTGCATATGTTATTTTGTAATTTTCGGAAGTAGCGAAATAAGTAAATAAAATAAATAAATGAAACAGGCAAATACACATCAGTCAAAATACGGTCGCCATGACAATCTCGTCAGTGTTCCTCGACCAATCAAATAACAAGCCTTTTAAGTTTAGTTCCCGGCCATGCCAGTCTCTAAGGGCTACTCAAAAGGCAGTTAAGAAAGCCAATGAATATGCAAGTTTTTTATTGTTGCTACAAGTTTTAACAGTACTTAAACCCACCCACAGCTGTTAAGGGCCCAATTCCATCTACTAAACGTTCGTCATTGAAGTTATACCATGCAGAATCAAAGGAATATCTCTTTCAGTCTTAAGGTAAGAGCCTTTCAGATAAGAAAGCTTGTTCATTATTAAGCTCAGGACAAATGCTACAAGTCAAAAGTTGGTTTTTAAAGAAAGAAGATGGGTTAAGTGTCGGAACATGTTGTAATATATATGTGGATGATACCTGGTTTGCATTCAAGCGTTCAGGGGCCATATGTGTTCTGAATGGCAGAGTAATTTTAAAAACAGATCCGAACGTCTTGTTACCAGCAGTAAAGCAAGGAAAGTAGTACATACTTCCGATGCAACAAGAAGTTTTTACTATAATTTATTGTGTCTAACATCCGATAAAAATAGTGTAAATTAATTTTCAGCTGGGTCATTTTGTTGCTATAGAAAGCAATCAAATTATTGCCCTTTTGAAATGAAATTTCTTTTAAAAAATAACTTTGCGAGAGACAACTTCCGTGATTTTAGCTCTCTTGGATTTTCTGATTTTTTAAACTGATTCAAAAAATTCAACAAAGCTGCCTCAAAAGAAGTTGAAAAAGAACAATAGAACCAGGTTTGTCAAATAAAGGAAAGTTATTTGCCTAAAAAACAATGGATTGTTTTTAAATTAAAACAGGGAAATGTAAATATGCCACTGAGCAACGTTTTTTTTTTACATCACGTTACTGCAACCAAATTCTTGTTTTTTTTTTAAGATGGTTCGGTACAGTTTTTTTCTGGACCATACCTAGCATTGTCAATTGACGTTTACAACCTTTCATTGATCCAATCGATGTGAAAATAAGACCAGTTTTAGTTTGGTTGAATGTGATTTACAAGGTAATCGATATTTTCATGGAAATGATATACCAAAAAATTGAAATCGATCAAGCATGAATTTTGTACGAACCAGACCTGCTATAGAAATGCTGATAACAATTTCTGAAATTACGATGTATGGCAAAGGAAATATGCAAGAATGAAAATATTCTGTATGTTTGATTTCGAATAAATCGCGAAAACATTTCAAACTGTGCTGTTTGTTTAATGAAATTGAATGGACTGAAAGAAAAACACTATTTTAATGAAATTGCTTCAAAAGACAACTAAATGCGCATTTGATTACTTATACCTAATAGCTATTTAATTTTTAAGTACACAGAACATACCCTGTCTCATTCAATAACATTCCCTTCGGCGATGACACCCCAGCGGATGTGGAGGTCCAATTTGGTCATTCACTTTATTCCGGAAGGCTACTGGGTTTACAAACAACGAATAAAACGAGGATTCAAGGATTCTAGATACGTCAACGAGTAGCTTTGCAAATGCAGCGGTTGCTAATTGAACGCCAATATGAGAGTCCTGCGAGACCCAGAAGCTCGTGCAGAACACAATTGAAATATATAATGCAAATTAAATGGACACGAAGCTAATACTACAAGAAAGACGGTGTTTAAGCAGACGAAAGGCACTCAGGGGACACTGCCCTTTGGATGCATAATATAATTTTAATGACGATTTATCTTGTTCTCTCAACTTCGTCGCCGTTGCCTTCATATATCAAGACCATAAATGATCTAATAAACGCCGGGGCGTTTTTTAAATTTCAAGGGTTCAATGGGGGCGTTTAAAAAAAAGAGGCATAACGTGTAAACAAAGTAGCCTAAATACAATATCTTATTTTACAACATACCTAAAGCAAAGCGCGCACTCTGATTGGCTAATTCAACATCTATATTTGCCAGGGTGTATGCTGCTGACGTACTCAATAACTAAAGCAGAGCGCACGCTTTGTGATGCAGCTCAATTTGTTGCATGCGGACAACATTTTGACCGCTGTGATGACACGTATCGTTGTCGATAAGAGTACAGCGACGCTAAATCACATTCGATTTGTTTTTTACCACACTATCAAAGATAACGAAATTGTCTTGACAACTGAAAACACCGACTCGGACTTGAAAGTGCACGCACTGCATTATGCAAATGAGCTGCTTGTACGCGTCAGACTTTCCTTTCAAAAGACTTTTACAAACTCGCTTAATATGCAAAAACAATACGAAAAAAATGTTTGGGAAACGAGTAATGACACGTACTCGTTGTCGGTAAGAGTACAGACCAAGATAAACTACATTTCGATTTGTTGTTTACCACAATATCAACGTCAAAGAAAATGTTTTATTTCAGAGCGCGAGCAGCATATGGGCATTCTGTTTGCGCATGCGCGAGATGAATGGAATAATTTGAGTTCGGCGCCATTTGTTTGAACGCGTACGCGCTGCGTCGGGTTTTTAAACGGGTGATCTACGTTGCGAGAAAGATCTTGTCAAGAGAGATGAAAGATTATAACAAGTTTACACACATTTCTAACACTGTGGATATTCACAGTGTTTGTCGGGACTTGGATGGATATAATGATCAAAGTGCGAACATAACGAGATAAAGGCCCAAAGAAGTGGAGTTTGGAATTTGATTTAACGAAGATCAAGATGTTCACTGGAGAAGACAATCGATGAAGGTTAGTCTCAAGATGTTGAAGCTTTATTGTTATGAATCATGGGGTTGTATATCGAGACGATCGTCAGATACGCGATCCTGTATGATAGGGAAATTTTGAGTTTGAGCTGATTTTCTTTGAACTTTGAAGTAAATTTTCAACATGTTTCCGGTTGCCCCCAAGCTTTAAATTACTGCAAACAACATGTCTCTTCTTCTGCTCCTCAGCCGCTGGGGACTCCAGACTTTAAAAAATGCGCAGTTTGCAGGATTACAATTCTCTTACAGCAACTTTTGGCAAATTTTTAATCGGGATGTTTTGGTAGTTTTTCTGAGTCGTGGATCACTAAGGTCTTTCGTCTTGTTGTTCTCCAAATCTGTTATGCAGGGTATGTAGTTGTCTATTTTTTACACTGTTAAAGTTTCGTTTTAATACACGTGGACTTTTGCTATTTTTCTTCCTGTTTTTCTGTAGGTATTTTTATAATCGCCTTTTTAGTCTCCAAGAGCTAACTTGAGTAGAAACTTTGGTTAAAATACTTTATTTCACTCGCCCCCGAGTCCCAAAGCACTTTCATTGCATTGTTTGTTTACTTCTCTTTTGCTCTATCCAGTTTATTTTTCCTACAAAAATGCGTGGCCTTATTCGAAGAAGAAAAACTGGTACCGTTTCTGTCGAAATTTTCGCATTTCATGTACATTTAGCTTTCGAACGGCACCCGGGAACCGAATGAGGTGAGCTTTCCTCTCGTGCAGCGTTTATTTTGTAAGAATTCCTCTGCCTTTCGAGCTGATTTTTTTGGAAACAATGTAACAAAATGTACAAACTAGCCTCCAAAAGACTATTGTTTTGCTGTTATTTACCATGCTCTGAGGATTCAGAGAAAGGCAGTTGCTTAGACAAACAAAATCAGAACAACATGTTATAACTGTTTTTCTATTATTTGCTGCACGTGCAGGTATTGAATTGGGAGTTTCACCACAAACACCATAGACTGATGAAGAAGATTATGTCTTCTTTACAGTTCCTCTCAATGTTTAGGGATTTGTAATGTACTAGCTCTTGCAACAACTCCATGTTCTGTAAAGCATGGTTATCAATTTCATGATGTTGGAACGTAAATGCAGTTGTGATAACCAATGTCCATCCTTTGACATACATTTAATTTATAGTCTTACACTGTTAGCCTGTGAATGAAATATGCTATTGCTCAACATAACTCTGCAGCGTGACAGATACACCAGGTGGTGTAATCAGGTCAATCAAATTAAGAAAAAAAATTAATAATTATTCACCATTTCACAGATAAATTAAGATACAAAATGAAAATGTTGTAAATAGGATTAACAATTTCATTTCAAATTTTCGATGAAAGGTAATTAAGGTAATTTACCTATATACACCTTCAGTGTTAACTGTAGCACAAAATAAAATATTGTTGAATATCACTGGATAGCAGGTCTTTCCAGTAACTCAACCCTCTAATAGAACTGGAAAAGTTCATTATTTTAGCATTTACAGTGGATGTGAAGATCAAGACAGGAGGATGGGGTGGGGTTTACTGTACTAAATAAAACCCACAATTGTACTATTTCTGACTTCTAATGTGATCTTGTTTATGTTATCTATTTCAGACCTTAAACTGCCACATTTGAGCCTTCAAGTGAGCCCCCTCTTCTTGCATAACCATCCTTCCAAGATATTGTGATGAAGTTGCTATTATTTCCAGCTGAGTTGGTTGCAACAATGCTACTTTGGAAACCATGTGTACATGTGTGGCTTTCAAAGAGACAAATCCTTGTTTGGTTGAAGCATAAGACCAGCAGCTTGACTGGTGGAACAATCAATACTGCATCAAATGTTGTTTGTTAATTTACTTGTAATAAGAACCTACCTATCAGAACAAATGCCAATTATCTTAGCAGAATAAATGTGAAAACTTAAGTCAAAAAAATTGTATTAGTTTTTTGTTTTTGTTGTTGTTGTTGTTTTTAATTTTTTTTTTTGTCGGCAGCTGCTGAAATTAACAACAGCAAATTGATATACATGTATGTTTTGCTGATATGTTTAGCCTGTTGGAGGAGGGGGTAAAACTGGCCAGGAAATTCCTTCCATTTTGGAATAGTAATCTGCACTGCTAAGGCAGAAAAAATGAGAGAATTCCTAGGAGTACAAAGCTCAGTCCAAAGGCAAAAAGCCCAACTTGTGAACTTTAAGGGGATGCAGCTGAAAAAGGAGCTGTGTCATTTTACTAGGCTATTTCTCCACAGTACCCAAAACACATAGTGCATCTTTTGTGGTATGGTTTGGTTTCACAGGAATGGAGCATTTAAATTTTAAAACGAAATCCGATAGAAGATGGAGCAATTTCAGGTTTTAGTGGACAAAAATCTGTACCAGAGTAATTTTAAATATTTTACAGTCATTTTTACATTTTTTTAAAGCTAAATACATAAATAATTGCCTGAAATAACACCGAAAAATAATTTCCCACGGGAACGAGAGAAAATAAATTTCAAAGTTCAGTGATTTTGTGGAAACACAGGCAAAATTCCATCATCAGTTTCATTTCATCAAACTTTTAAGCGTTTCATACGAAGTTCAACATTCGTTTTCGACGTTTGGTGTTGCTAGAAATGAATTGTTTTGAGAAGATAATTAAAAGAGCCCTACAGAAGTTTGCTATACAATGTAAATAATCTTGGTACAAGATTTTTGTCCACTTGTTACTCCAACGTCTGGCGGATTCCGTCTTAATAGCTTTGTCGAAACCTCCTTCTCAAGGTGTGTTTGTTTAGTGTTTGACTACTGGCAATTTGACTGTAGCCTCCATATCAATTGTTTAATACTTTCACAGATGAAACTAATAATTACAGTTAACTTGCTCTCTGATGAAATCCTTAATTTTTCTTCCATCTTTAAAAGCCCCCATGGGTTTAAATACTTCTCTCTCTTTCTACTACATTATGATTTTTCTTAACTCGACATTGACTCGGTTTTCTGTTTGGGTATTAAATCGTCGTCGCTGGTTATGCCAATAAACTTGTGCGAAATTTTTTTTTCCGATTGACACGTGCACAATTGCTCGAGGATTATTGCGTTAATAGTTGAAGCGATAAAAAAACGTTTATAGCGCACGAAAAAACATAGAATGTTTCAGTAGTTACTTAAGGCAGCTCTAGAATGATGAAATAACTTTTAATTACGTCTGTGCTTAACAGGCCTTCCGCAACGTATCGTTCAGTTCACAAATATTCCTTGATCCGTGTTCTAACAATTCCAAAACAAGACTAGAGGCGGTCGCCATTTTGCTTCCATTTTGCTTACACGCAAAGCAGGCGCATACCAGCGGTTACTCACAAAATACTTTTTGCGGAGCATGCGCAAACAAAATGCCTCTATGCTAGCGCGAGCTGAAAAAGGCATTGCGTGACACATTGACGCGAGCAGCTGGTATGGACTCTAAAAGACTTCTGTTGACTTCTGTCTCAATGTTATGTTATAAAACAAATGGTAAACACCATAGCGTGTACTATTGAGTTATGGATGCACTTGGGAGGTTTGCTAAGCACTCAAGAAGCAAGAGTCGCACTCGGCTATCGCCTCGTGCGACTCTTACGCTTCTTTCGTGCTTAGCAAACCTCCCGCGTGCACCATAACTCAATAGTACACGCTATGGCGTTTACCATTTGTTAAATATGGCTAGTTTTTGCAGCCGATATAACGCGTGCTCTGATTGGCTAAGTGCAGCTTTACGCCAGGGCATTATTTAGCTCTTATTAACCGAGCAGGAGGTCTGTATGGGAGAATCTTGACCCAGGCCGTAAGTACAGACCGAACGCAGTGAGGTCTGTACACACGACCGAGGTCAAGTTCTCCATACAGACCTCCTGCTCGGTTAATAAGAGCTAAATAATGCCCTGGCGTAAAGCTGCACTTAGCCAATCAGAGCACGCGTTATATCGGCTGCAAAAACTAGCCATATTTAACAAATGGTAAACGCCATAGCGTGTACTATTGAGTTATGGTGCACGCGGGAGGTTTGCTAAGCACGAAAGAAGCGTAAGAGTCGCACGAGGCGATAGCCGAGTGCGACTCTTGCTTCTTGAGTGCTTAGCAAACCTCCCAAGTGCATCCATAACTCAATAGTACACGCTATGGTGTTTACCATTTGTTTTATAACATAACATTGAGACAGAAGTCAACAGAAGTCTTTTAGAGTCCATACCAGCTGCTCGCGTCAATGTGTCACGCAATGCCTTTTTCAGCTCGCGCTAGCATAGAGGCATTTTGTTTGCGCATGCTCCGCAAAAAGTATTTTGTGAGTAACCGCTGGTATGCGCCTGCTTTGCGTGTAAGCAAAATGGAAGCAAAATGGCGACCGCCTCTAGTCTTGTTTTGGAATTGTTAGAACACGGATCAAGGAATATTTGTGAACTGAACGATACGTTGCGGAAGGCCTGTTAAGCACAGACGTAATTAAAAGTTATTTCATCATTCTAGAGCTGCCTTAAGTAACTACTGAAACATTCTATGTTTTTTCGTGCGCTATAAACGTTTTTTTATCGCTTCAACTATTAACGCAATAATCCTCGAGCAATTGTGCACGTGTCAATCGGAAAAAAAAATTTCGCACAAGTTTATTGGCATAACCAGCGACGACGATTTAATACCCAAACAGAAAACCGAGTCAATGTCGAGTTAAGAAAAATCATAATGTAGTAGAAAGAGAGAGAAGTATTTAAACCCATGGGGGCTTTTAAAGATGGAAGAAAAATTAAGGATTTCATCAGAGAGCAAGTTAACTGTAATTATTAGTTTCATCTGTGAAAGTATTAAACAATTGATATGGAGGCTACAGTCAAATTGCCAGTAGTCAAACACTAAACAAACACACCTTGAGAAGGAGGTTTCGACAAAGCTATTAAGACGGAATCCGCCAGACGTTGGAGTAACAAGTGGACAAAAATCTTGTACCAAGATTATTTACATTGTATAGCAAACTTCTGTAGGGCTCTTTTAATTATCTTCTCAAAACAATTCATTTCTAGCAACACCAAACGTCGAAAACGAATGTTGAACTTCGTATGAAACGCTTAAAAGTTTTGATGAAATGAAACTGATGATGGAATTTTGCCTGTGTTTCCACAAAATCACTGAACTTTGAAATTTATTTTCTCTCGTTCCCGTGGGAAATTATTTTTCGGTGTTATTTCAGGCAATTATTTATGTATTTAGCTTTAAAAAAATGTAAAAATGACTGTAAAATATTTAAAATTACTCTGGTACAGATTTTTGTCCACTAAAACCTGAAATTGCTCCATCTTCTATCGGATTTCGTTTTAAAATTTAAATGCTCCATTCCTGTGAAACCAAACCATACCACAAAAGATGCACTATGTGTTTTGGGTACTGTGGAGAAATAGCCTAGTAAAATGACACAGCTCCTTTTTCAGCTGCATCCCCTTAAAGTTCACAAGTTGGGCTTTTTGCCTTTGGACTGAGCTTTGTACTCCTAGGAATTCTCTCATTTTTTCTGCCTTAGCAGTGCAGATTACTATTCCAAAATGGAAGGAATTTCCTGGCCAGTTTTACCCCCTCCTCCAACAGGCTAAACATATCAGCAAAACATACATGTATATCAATTTGCTGTTGTTAATTTCAGCAGCTGCCGACAAAAAAAAAAATTAAAAACAACAACAACAACAAAAACAAAAAACTAATACAATTTTTTTGACTTAAGTTTTCACATTTATTCTGCTAAGATAATTGGCATTTGTTCTGATAGGTAGGTTCTTATTACAAGTAAATTAACAAACAACATTTGATGCAGTATTGATTGTTCCACCAGTCAAGCTGCTGGTCTTATGCTTCAACCAAACAAGGATTTGTCTCTTTGAAAGCCACACATGTACACATGGTTTCCAAAGTAGCATTGTTGCAACCAACTCAGCTGGAAATAATAGCAACTTCATCACAATATCTTGGAAGGATGGTTATGCAAGAAGAGGGGGCTCACTTGAAGGCTCAAATGTGGCAGTTTAAGGTCTGAAATAGATAACATAAACAAGATCACATTAGAAGTCAGAAATAGTACAATTGTGGGTTTTATTTAGTACAGTAAACCCCACCCCATCCTCCTGTCTTGATCTTCACATCCACTGTAAATGCTAAAATAATGAACTTTTCCAGTTCTATTAGAGGGTTGAGTTACTGGAAAGACCTGCTATCCAGTGATATTCAACAATATTTTATTTTGTGCTACAGTTAACACTGAAGGTGTATATAGGTAAATTACCTTAATTACCTTTCATCGAAAATTTGAAATGAAATTGTTAATCCTATTTACAACATTTTCATTTTGTATCTTAATTTATCTGTGAAATGGTGAATAATTATTAATTTTTTTTCTTAATTTGATTGACCTGATTACACCACCTGGTGTATCTGTCACGCTGCAGAGTTATGTTGAGCAATAGCATATTTCATTCACAGGCTAACAGTGTAAGACTATAAATTAAATGTATGTCAAAGGATGGACATTGGTTATCACAACTGCATTTACGTTCCAACATCATGAAATTGATAACCATGCTTTACAGAACATGGAGTTGTTGCAAGAGCTAGTACATTACAAATCCCTAAACATTGAGAGGAACTGTAAAGAAGACATAATCTTCTTCATCAGTCTATGGTGTTTGTGGTGAAACTCCCAATTCAATACCTGCACGTGCAGCAAATAATAGAAAAACAGTTATAACATGTTGTTCTGATTTTGTTTGTCTAAGCAACTGCCTTTCTCTGAATCCTCAGAGCATGGTAAATAACAGCAAAACAATAGTCTTTTGGAGGCTAGTTTGTACATTTTGTTACATTGTTTCCAAAAAAATCAGCTCGAAAGGCAGAGGAATTCTTACAAAATAAACGCTGCACGAGAGGAAAGCTCACCTCATTCGGTTCCCGGGTGCCGTTCGAAAGCTAAATGTACATGAAATGCGAAAATTTCGACAGAAACGGTACCAGTTTTTCTTCTTCGAATAAGGCCACGCATTTTTGTAGGAAAAATAAACTGGATAGAGCAAAAGAGAAGTAAACAAACAATGCAATGAAAGTGCTTTGGGACTCGGGGGCGAGTGAAATAAAGTATTTTAACCAAAGTTTCTACTCAAGTTAGCTCTTGGAGACTAAAAAGGCGATCACAAAAATACCTACAGAAAAACAGGAAGAAAAATAGCAAAAGTCCACGTGTATTAAAACGAAACTTTAACAGTGTAAAAAATAGACAACTACATACCCTGCATAACAGATTTGGAGAACAACAAGACGAAAGACCTTAGTGATCCACGACTCAGAAAAACTACCAAAACATCCCGATTAAAAATTTGCCAAAAGTTGCTGTAAGAGAATTGTAATCCTGCAAACTGCGCATTTTTTAAAGTCTGGAGTCCCCAGCGGCTGAGGAGAAGAAGAAGAGACATGTTGTTTGCAGTAATTTAAAGCTTGGGGGCAACCGGAAACATGTTGAAAATTTACTTCAAAGTTCAAAGAAAATCAGCTCAAACTCAAAATTTCCCTATCATACAGGATCGCGTATCTGACGATCGTCTCGATATACAACCCCATGATTCATAACAATAAAGCTTCAACATCTTGAGACTAACCTTCATCGATTGTCTTCTCCAGTGAACATCTTGATCTTCGTTAAATCAAATTCCAAACTCCACTTCTTTGGGCCTTTATCTCGTTATGTTCGCACTTTGATCATTAATATATCTCATCCAAAGTCCCGACAAACACTGTGAATATCCACAGTGTTAGAAATGTGTGTAAACTTGTTATAATCTTTCATCTCTCTTGACAAGATCTTTCTCGCAACGTAGATCACCCGTTTAAAAACCCGACGCAGCGCGTACGCGTTCAAACAAATGGCGCCGAACTCAAATTATTCCATTCATCTCGCGCATGCGCAAACAGAATGCCCATATGCTGCTCGCGCTCTGAAATAAAACATTTTCTTTGACGTTGATATTGTGGTAAACAACAAATCGAAATGTAGTTTATCTTGGTCTGTACTCTTACCGACAACGAGTACGTGTCATTACTCGTTTCCCAAACATTTTTTTCGTATTGTTTTTGCATATTAAGCGAGTTTGTAAAAGTCTTTTGAAAGGAAAGTCTGACGCGTACAAGCAGCTCATTTGCATAATGCAGTGCGTGCACTTTCAAGTCCGAGTCGGTGTTTTCAGTTGTCAAGACAATTTCGTTATCTTTGATAGTGTGGTAAAAAACAAATCGAATGTGATTTAGCGTCGTCTGTACTCTTATCGACAACGATACGTGTCATCACAGCGGTCAAAATGTTGTCCGCATGCAACAAATTGAGCTGCATCACAAAGCGTGCGCTCTGCTTTAGTTATTGAGTACGTCAGCAGCATACACCCTGGCAAATATAGATGTTGAATTAGCCAATCAGAGTGCGCGCTTTGCTTTAGGTATGTTGTAAAATAAGATATTGTATTTAGGCTACTTTGTTTACACGTTATGCCTCTTTTTTTTAAACGCCCCCATTGAACCCTTGAAATTTAATAAACGCCCCGGCGTTTATTAGATCATTTATGGTCTTGATATATGAAGGCAACGGCGACGAAGTTGAGAGAACAAGATAAATCGTCATTAAAATTATATTATGCATCCAAAGGGCAGTGTCCCCTGAGTGCCTTTCGTCTGCTTAAACACCGTCTTTCTTGTAGTATTAGCTTCGTGTCCATTTAATTTGCATTATATATTTCAATTGTGTTCTGCACGAGCTTCTGGGTCTCGCAGGACTCTCATATTGGCGTTCAATTAGCAACCGCTGCATTTGCAAAGCTACTCGTTGACGTATCTAGAATCCTTGAATCCTCGTTTTATTCGTTGTTTGTAAACCCAGTAGCCTTCCGGAATAAAGTGAATGACCAAATTGGACCTCCACATCCGCTGGGGTGTCATCGCCGAAGGGAATGTTATTGAATGAGACAGGGTATGTTCTGTGTACTTAAAAATTAAATAGCTATTAGGTATAAGTAATCAAATGCGCATTTAGTTGTCTTTTGAAGCAATTTCATTAAAATAGTGTTTTTCTTTCAGTCCATTCAATTTCATTAAACAAACAGCACAGTTTGAAATGTTTTCGCGATTTATTCGAAATCAAACATACAGAATATTTTCATTCTTGCATATTTCCTTTGCCATACATCGTAATTTCAGAAATTGTTATCAGCATTTCTATAGCAGGTCTGGTTCGTACAAAATTCATGCTTGATCGATTTCAATTTTTTGGTATATCATTTCCATGAAAATATCGATTACCTTGTAAATCACATTCAACCAAACTAAAACTGGTCTTATTTTCACATCGATTGGATCAATGAAAGGTTGGTAAAACGTCAATTGACAATGCTAGGTATGGTCCAGAAAAAAACTGTACCGAACCATCTTAAAAAAAACAAGAATTTGTTGCAGTAACGTGATGTAAAAAAAAAACGTGCTCAGTGGCATATTTACATTTCCCTGTTTTAATTTAAAAACAATCCATTGTTTTTTAGGCAAATACTTTCCTTTATTTGACAAACCTGGTTCTATTTGTTCTTTTTCAACTTCTTTTGAGGCAGCTTTGTTGAATTTTTTGAATCAGTTTAAAAATCAGAAAATCCAAGAGAGCTAAAATCACGGAAGTTGTCTCTCGCAAAGTTATTTTTTAAAAGAAATTTCATTTCAAAAGGGCAATAATTTGATTGCTTTCTATAGCAACAAAATGACCCAGCTGAAAATTAATTTACACTATTTTTATCGGATGTTAGACACAATAAATTATAGTAAAAACTTCTTGTTGCATCGGAAGTATGTACTACTTTCCTTGCTTTACTGCTGGTAACAAGACGTTCGGATCTGTTTTTAAAATTACTCTGCCATTCAGAACACATATGGCCCCTGAACGCTTGAATGCAAACCAGGTATCATCCACATATATATTACAACATGTTCCGACGACTTATCCCATCTTCTTTCGTTTAAAAACCAACTTTTGACTTGTAGCATTTGTCCTGAGCTTAATAATGAACAAGCTTTCTTATCTGAAAGGCTCTTACCTTAAGACTGAAAGAGATATTCCTTTGATTCTGCATGGTATAACTTCAATGACGAACGTTTAGTAGATGAATTGGGCCCTTAACAGCTGTGGGTGGGTTTAAGTACTGTTAAAACTTGTAGCAACAATAAAAACTTGCATATTCATTGGCTTTCTTAACTGCCTTTTGAGTAGCCCTTAGAGACTGGCATGGCCGGGAACTAAACTTAAAAGGCTTGTTATTTGATTGGTCGAGGAACACTGACGAGATTGTCATGGCGACCGTATTTTGACTGATGTGTATTTGCCTGTTTCATTTATTTATTTTATTTACTTATTTCGCTACTTCCGAAAATTACAAAATAACATATGCAGATAATTATAAAACTAATTATCATTACTGTATAAATAAGAATAAGAGATTAGGCGTAACTTTCCGGATTTACAAGGAAAGAAGGACGTGGTAATGGAGTATTGCGGCACAGATATTAGATACTTGTTGTATCGAGGAGATCTCGATGAATCTTAAGAGCTTATTATATGGCCGAGGTCTTCTCCTGGGTATTTTAAATTAATAGTCTATAGTATGCATAAAAAGACGTCATAACTACATTTCTACTTCAAACTAGTTCTGAATTGCTGTATTTTGCTTATCTATTAGGAATGATTTCATTATTCGTTTGGAAGACTGGAAACTTGCAGCTTCTTTTATACACGTACTGGTAGGGAGTTCCATGTTTAAAGACCTTGAAAAAGTATAGAAAACATTTTGATATTAGATCTGCAATAATGAGATCGATAGGATTTCAGATGAAACTCTTGTGATGGTTGAGTAATTATGGATTTGACTGCCGGTTTGAAAGATCAGTCGGAAGGAAAGCGGTAATAGATCACTTTGATAAAAGCACATCAAAGAACCAACCTGAAATGAATACATACTAAAAATATCTAAAATTTTCATATCTGAAAAGAGTGGTTTATTTTCGTAAAGAGTGGTTAAGTAGATGTTTTGTAATAAGTCCTGGAAATCAATCTGACGCGTTTTTGACGTAAGTAAATTCTTTGCCGGTTTGTGACACAATTAAAGGCCCATATTAGATTACAGCATGTGATACAGGGATAAATTAGTGGTGATGTAACGGATGGAGAGAATTGTGACACAAATAAGGGCCAGTTATAGAATTGGCGATCTTCGTACTGATAATATCCGTATGTGTTTTATATCATGAACTGTCATAGATAACCTCGCTGGTATTACATGTTTCAGAGAAGGGAAACAGAAGCCCAGTCTGAATGTGATTAATACCTCACTCAGGTGTGTTGCTATCAACTTCGCTTTTACTTTAAATCTTCTGTCAAAAGAAATGAAAAGTGTTGACATTCGAATTCCACTTCACTCTGTCGTGTTGCAATCTCCGTTAGCTATTGCTATTTGATACCAGTGTTTCATTTACTCTTTTCTTTTAAAACGAATTATTCTTTGGTCAACAAAAATTGCAACAAGCAGGTTAACACAATAATTCTATCTAACCTTTTACTTTATTAAGAGATACATTGGTACACAAATGAAGTGTTGATAAGGTTTTAAATTAGGATAGCATCTATCTTATACTAATACAAACTACCATTTACGTTACGAAATTCTGCAAAAAAAAACCATCCTTTACAGAAATGCAGCTAACCACAAATTCTGTCATCTGTTTTACTCATGTGTAAACAGTCTGTGATTCCTTAATTGTTATTTATCGAAATGAACTTTTATTCGCGCAAAAATTGTTAATACTGGTAACTTATGTATATTACGCAAAAACTATGAATGTAATTTCTCCAAATGAACTTTCATTCACAAAAATGGTGCAAGCCACCAATTAAATTGCAGTTATGCATATAGGGAAGACTATCCGTTTAATGTTTCAAAATGATTTGTTTTATAAATTTTCGAGAAATCCTTTCAATCAAGTCCTTATACCTTTCGTATTGTAGGTCATATGACTTTTATCGATATTATTTATTTACATTTGTCTTGTTCACATCGAGTAGAAAGCTCCATTAATGTTTTTTTTTTTCACCACAAGCATTTCTCGCAAACAATGACTTGTGGTACATCATAAACAAGATACAGAATGTTATCAAGACAATTTAAAACATCCTGATATATTCCTCTCTCAACTAAAACTCAATCTAAGGAGAAAACTGAGAATTAAATTCTTAAAAACGTCTATGCTAAATAATGACAGAATCAACCCAACTGCGATCACGGCTGTGATTTCCATGCCTAAAATTGATGAAATCTTAAACATGTTCAGCAACCAACTCCAACTCAAAGTTTTCTCACGAGCCAAATAGATTTGTTTTCGGTATATTTCTTTAATGTAAACAGCACGTTCTCTCATTGAAGAGAAAGAAGGAGGAGTACCTCCAGGAATTTCTGATAGATCGAGATTGGACTGAGCAGCTACGTGAATGACCATTACTAACATTTAAAGCACCAAATAAATACCTGTTATGACATACTGTTTTAGACTAAAAGATAATGATATATATTCATTGAAATTTCTTTTACGGCTTCTAGTTCAGATTGTTTCTTACTTCAGTGTGGAGATTTATACTTGACAGTGGCTCAACTTTACTATTCCTAACTATTCTTAGGTTTATTGACTTCTATACCATTTATTTACTTCTAAACTTTTAAGTTCGTGCACATTTTGAAACCCAGGTTCGCTGCGTTGAAAACTTTCTGAATTCAGACAGAGATTAAAACTTTTCAGTTGCCCGAGAACACAACACAATTTTAATAACAAGGCGGCACTCGACCCATGACTTCTAGTTTGGAGTCCTCGCTTCCTAATATATATTAATCAGAACTCCAAGCTATCAAGCGTAAAAGCAAGACTCGCTCAATTTTTGACTAGTCAATTTCTACCGAAAAATCATTGTTGCAAAATGTTCAGTTTCGAGTCGGTTAAGTCGTTACTTTCTGTTGCTATATAAAGCTAGCGTAATGTTGAATCTCATCACTAGACGTATTATACCTAGAGTAAATTGCACGTTGTTACTTGATCTTACATACTACACAACTCTAGAGAACTCCTGAGATCACGTGTCAGGTCATGTGTTTGGTCTATTTGGCAGTCAGTTGAAACGTCCTAGACAATGGCAACAACTGCCAAGCGTAGAAGCAAGCTCTCTTTGAAAATTTTCACTCATCAGGATGTAAAGGCAGGGGTTTATCGCGCTGTTTGCATGCCCCACCCAGAGAAAAAAGAATTCCACTTCAAGGGGCAACTTGTGTGGTGAATAAGGAAGCCAATACCGAAAAAAACATAACAACATGCACTGGGAACCAACACAGTGCAAATACGACGACAATGACAACTAGAAGTCGCACAACTTTGCGTTTCGTCTTTTCAGCAGCCGCGCGATTATTATCTGTTGTATTTCCGGGAACTGTTTACGACTCCACAGTTTACGGCAAATTAAGAAATAAATGATACCAGTTATAGAAAGTGTCACTGCGTAGAGTATGACAAAAACGATTATGTTGAAGATCTTGAGAACGCGATACGTTTTCCTAAATGTTGGATCGTTTGGATCATCCCCGGGCCAAACTTGTACACATTCATACACGTTTAGAACTGGATTAAATTGGACTTGCTGCAATATGGCGTATGGCAGCATTAACACAATAGACAGGATCCAAATGGTCGCTGTCAAGATTTTCGGCTTTCGGAAGACCTTTTGTTTTAAAGGATAGAATACTGCGTAAAATCTATCGAATGAAATGACCATCATTGTTAGGACAGTCGCCGCTATCGAAACTGGGATGAGGTAAAGCAAAGCCTTGCAAGTTATGGTCCCCAGCATTCCTCCAATCCACCTGGTTAAACGGTAGAGATAAGCCACTTGGTAGGGCATTAATGTGACAGTTAAAAGCAGATCTGCAGCGGCCATGTTTGCAATGAAGAGGTTTGTGACGCTGGTAGATCGAGAAGATTTCTTCAACACCACCAACAAGCCAAGGCTGTTGCCCAATAGAGCAATAATGAAAATCACTGCATATGCTGTCGTCATGCCAATCTTGATATTTTCGGGAATAGTAACCCATGATGGTGCCAGTGATGCCGGAACGGTACTGTATGTTGCTGAAAAAGAAATCAAAAATATTTATGAAAGGTTCATTTCTTAGCATAGAAATCAAAATTTGTCACAATACTTTAATGAACAAAAACAGATAAAGAAGAAATTTTTAAAAATGGGGTTTCTCTTAGTTGTGACACCATTCTCTTACTTATTTCAATGTCTTGAACGTTGCCCGCTTTACTTGCCAACGGGGCACTTATTGAATTACGTAACGTATTCATAAAAGGGCGCTTATAAGTTACATAAGTGATACTGAAGGGCGTACGCCAGTTGGAAAGGGGACTCTTATTGCATGATAAGTTGCTGAATCAAATAATTTTGTTACATTTGAAGGCCTTTCACTCCTTAGTTTACATTCGCTCCGTCATCACAGTCCACTAAAACGTCAGTAAGATAGAGACTATTTTTCAGATTTATCGATATTTTGAACAGCGCAATCTTTTTTTAAAAAAAATGATAATGCCCCCCTGGCGTTAGAAAGATCAACCCATATTTTTTGTGGATATTTCATTTCTTTCTTTTCAAAATGTAATAACTTAAATCTCGTTGCAATGAAACTACTTAAATTCTGAGAATACTTAAATTTTGATCTTGGACATGAGAGGGTAAATGGAACAACAGATTAATGCCTAAATCTCAAGCACATTTTTAGCGGCTTAAAAGAAATCGATATGCATTTTTACGATAACTGCAGAAATTCTCGCACGCTCATTGGTTCATATTTATTGTCAATAAGCGGACAGACACATGAAATTAATAACTTATGCGATGCGTCAGCGAACGAGAGCAGACAATTTGACAATTTGTTATCGTAAAAAACAAATTGATGTCAGTTTTTAATGCTTCTGTCCTGTTATTGATCATGAATTTCGTCATAACATTGCCAAAGTGGTCTGCGGATCCACTCGGCTCAGTATCGCCCCATGTAGATTCCATCAAGCAAATAAAAACAAAGCTTTCAATCAGCAGATTATCAAAACGCTAAAATTTCCAGCTTGGAATAATAAGTAACAGATCTAGATTTACCATTTGCTCCCGTCGTTGTAGTGTTGTTGGTCATGTTTACAGATGATGACATCTCAGTGATCCTGCATAATTCAAATAGTACGTGATCAAAATGTAAACATACAAGGGTTGCGAGAGGACTTCTTGAAATTATTAAACTATGAAAGAGCGGTATCTACTTTAATTAAACGCGCGGCCGTAGGCTAGCGGTTTATTTTTTAACCGCGCAGCCGTAGGCTAGGCGGTTCTCGCTCGGCCTTCGGCTTAGTTTTTTAACCGCGCAGCCGTACGCGGGTCATGTTCTGCCTTCGGTTTATTTATTTATTTATTTTTTAGTTTTGTCGGTGACTATATCCAAACCTCCGCGGATGATGTCGTCATTAGCCAATTATTAGCCATTAGCCATTAGCCATTAGCCATTTCTCAGCTCTTTTCGTCATATCCTCCCTCAGGGGAGTTTTGTCAAGTTAGCGACTTAATTATTTAGACAAAAAATGGCCGCCGACGAGAGAAATGTTTATTGGTCAAAATTGGGCCAAAATCCCTCGGAGATGCACGCGTTAGCACATATGCAAGGATAAAGAGTGTAATTTCAGCTTTTTGAAATTCTCACTCGTGCAAATTAATTCCAAATTGAACTCGAAACGGTATGTTTACCTCCTATACTAACCATTAGATTGTGAGCTCGAGATTTCTATAGAAATCGAGAGCGAATAATCTCATTGTTTTAGTACAATTCTGACATTAACACAAATAACGATTTCTAATGATTTTTCCACGCATTATTGAACTCTACCCTTTAATCAAAGTTAGTTTAGGGGAGGCAGCGTGGCCGAGTGGTTAGGGCGCTGGACTTGA
>JAHPZR010009885.1:0-7500 GCA_019787425.1 Platygyra sinensis
CCGGTACTCGCGAGTGCCGTAAGATTTCGGATGATTAGTATACAGTTATCATCTCTACTGGCTAAAGCCTTAATATCGGAGCTCCTCCCCGGGGGTGGAACTTGGAGGAAGGAAGCAATATTACCCAACAGATTTCCTTGCGCAAACACCGTGCACACTGTACTGAATGCAATGGTACACCCGGCCCAATATGATATCGCGGCCCGGCCTAAACCGGATTCAATCGACGAAACCAAATCAGGAAAACCGCATTTACAGGCTGCGACAGTCATTGCCAGTTATTTCTTTCCCAGAAAAAGGCGCGGGCGCTAAGCTACGCTATATGAAATAAGCGGTGTTAAAAGAGAAGGAAAAAAGGAAAATAATTTGAAAGATAGAAAAGCAGAAAGAAAGAAAGAAAGAGGAACAAATATAAAGGAATAAATATGAAGATATTATTGATCATCGCATTTATACATACAACTAAAGTAGTTGGGAAATTAAAGCCTGAAAAAATTCAGGCCTCAACCGGGGATTCGAACCCAAGCTGTGTCTCACAAGGACTGGGAACTACCAAACTCACAAATCTGATTGGCTGAAATAGATATTGACCGCGGTCTAGGGTGCTTGCCATTATGCCAAAGATTCCAAAAATTTCGGTCGGAATTCAAATGGAAAGGTCCGTTTCAGTTTCTTCTGACCGGAATATTTGGGATCACCTCTGGAGGTGGTCCACATGTTTCTCAAAATTCGCCGTTCCATTTTGGACAAACCGGTTCTTTGCCCTAAGAGAATTCGGAAAAAGAACTGAAATGACAAGAGCCGTTTCTATTGGTTGACCCGGTTTAATCGGAAAATGTCGTTCTATTTTCCTCAGGTATTTCCACTGATCTCTGATTGGTCAGTTTGGTAAAATGGAAAGCACCCCTAGATTTTCCCATCTATACCGGAATCTAGACCGGTAATGTTTTGAAGTGAAAAAGTTGCAAACTAGAATGCAAAATCATCGACTGTTTTCATCTAAGTGCCAAAAAGCTGATGAGGAAAAAAAAGTAAAGAGGACGAGAAAACTACGGAAGAATTAAAATTGGCTCATCGCCGTTCACCAGCAAAACGTCAATACAAACCAGTTACATTAAAGGAATTAAATTGTTCTTGTGTTCGGTCTGCACTTATGACCTCGGTCAAGATTCTCCCATACAGACCGACTTAGCTCGGTTAATAAGAGTATTGATCATTATCTACTACCCTGGGTGCCAGAGGTTTTTTTCTCGTTGGAGGCGACAGAATTAAGCGGGCGAAGTCGCGAAGGGGCGAGAAAAGAAATATTACGTGCTTACAAAATGACAAGCTCCCAGATGGCTTGATAGCTCAGTTGGTAGAGCACTGCATCGGTATTACAGTGGTCAAAATATAGCACCAATCAAGTTTTCATTTTCGTGGGCTTTCCTTAAAGTCTTACATGGCGTGTGACATGTTATTGCGTGACGTACAAACAATACACGTTTCGAACATGTTAACACGGGACTCGGTAATTTTACTCGTTTCGGCCACTAGGATGGTTAAAACTGACTTATTTACAAGCTCACTTGTACATTTTAGAAGGATAGAACCTAACAAATGCGTCATACTGTCAAGAATTGCGATGTTTCTACAAGAGCCAACCAAGTGCTGTTCAGATCGGTTCATCTCGTTCGGGAAACTGTTCAACGGAAGATAAGAAGACGATTATTTTGAACAGAAAATAGGGAGAAAACCCCACATACGGCCGCCGGATTTACAAAGAGAGCTTATCAGTATTGATTTTAATTTAATGGGATGCTAAGAACTAAGATTTGCTTTTAATATTGTGTTCGACAGCAGAGACTCTAATTAGATTATTTGCAGTTGTTGACACCGTGAGGTAGCGATTTTCCCGAAATAGAGCGGGCATTTTCCGCGTAGTAATTAAAAGCCCCAAACTAATCTTTATATCTTTGAAGAGAAGAACATTTCCACTAATCACAAGTAATATATATATATTTAGGCCAGCCTAAAAGCGTAGCTCCTTGGCCGGGTTGTTCAATGCCCAATTGAGCTAACCCAGGAAAAGGTAGAATGTTGATTTGAGTTTTGTAACATTTTCTGTTTACTGTTTGACTTTCTGTTTTGAGTTTTACAGTCACAATATACTCAAAACAAAGCAGCAAAATAAATTTGTATAGAAGAAAAAGTTATAATTCGAATAAATTTTAATCCTCCGCTAGCGTTAACAGGCTTCCGAACAATCCTGCCCTGTTTTCAAAAAACTTTAAACTCTAGAAAGGGCCAACGGACAAATCAAAAGTACCGGAACCTGGTAGGTTCTGATCAGCAAATTTAAAGGCTTGAAGAAACTGAACACAGAAAGGCTGACCGTACGGTTGGGGTTAACTGTTTTGTACTTTCCACAAAAGTACAAAACAGTTAACCCCAACCGTACAGTCAGCCTTTCTGTGTTCAGGTTCTTCAAGCCTGTTTTCAACCAGTTAACATGACATGAGCCCGCGCTCCAATCGAAAACCAGCACTTGGTCAGCAGTCAACTTCAAAAAAACACGTAACCTCGATGAGCTGTACACTTGAGCCCGCGATATGGTCACGTGATGCTGGTCAGCAGATACCTTGTTTTGACAGGTGTCAATTAATGAAGACATGGCTGTCCAATATCAAAGAAGTACGCGGTAAACCAAGGCTGCATGTCTTTGTCAACAAAATATTTGGAGCATGGCCGCCATGTTGTTGTTTGGAAATGGAGAAGGATAAAAATACAGCGTGATACATTTTTTAGACCAGCCGCCAACCGCCCCCCAATTGAAATAAACTAAGGTGTGGTTGAACTGTCATTTACGAGCCAACCAGGATTCACCGGCAGTCAAATCAGTATATCTCCACGTGGACGCGAAAAATGTGTGCAGAATATAATTTGTACAGTTACATACATGCATGAAAAACTTGGCCGTGTTTTGAAAAACAAATGTGTTCGGAAGCAGGGTGAGATGACGTTGCTGATATTTCTGTGATATTAACTTGCCGTGCATTCTGCGGTTACTCCAAATTGTTAATTGCTCCACTCTTTGTCACAAACTGGAGATTATTATCATGAAAGTCAAGACCGCGCGAGCACTTTAGAAACTGTTAAACGGCTCCATGAAAATTCTCCTAGTAGATCTGCAGAAGGCTAAGGATAATATCAAGAACAAGATCGCGGGCTACCTAAGAGTCGAGCGAGGAAATTCATCGAGGCCGTTTTCATTTTGTAAACAGTAATCTGAAACATTCAAACACCTCTAAACACCTTTGTGGTTTTCAAGTCACCCGCTGAGAGAACGGCCAAAACATCTTCACCTGAACAACACTCTGTCTTCAGAGAATTATACTTGAAATTCGTCGGGGCTTCAACTAACGCAAAAGAAAACTCGTCCTCGAAAGAACTCGCTTCGTCTGCACCATTCCGTTTTCTGACCAGCTTGCGGCCGGAAGTCTCGTTGAAATATGACAGCTAATCAAAAGACAGCAAACCATAAGTACTGTTTGTTGACAGTCAGAGAAAAAAACCAGAATCTGGTTTTTGAACATATGATCCGACAAGTAAATGTATCATGCCCTCTTGCCCCTAGCCTACGATGAACAAAATATTAAGCAGTGTGATTATTTCTTTCACATTACATCAAGCTGTTTGAGGTGTGTCACCCGCCAGCTATGCTGAACAAAATATTAAGCTGCGTGATTATTTCTTTCGCGTTACATCATGCTTTTTGAGGTGTGTGACCCGCCAGCTATGATGAACAAAATGTTAAGCTGCGTGATTATTTTTTCGCGTTACATCAAGATGTTTAAAGTGCGCCACTCGCCAGCTATGATGAACAAAATATTAAGCTGCGTGATTATTTCTTTTGCGTTACATCAAGCTGTTTGAGGTGTGTCACCCGCCAGCTATAATAACAAAGTATTAAGCTGCGTGATTATTTCTTTCGCGTTACATCATGCTGTTTGAGGTGTGTCACCCGCCAGCCATGATGAACAAACTGTTAAGCTCCGTGATTATTTCTTTCGCGTTACATCAAGCAGTTTTAGGTGCACCACTCGCCAGCTATGATGAACAAAATATTAAGCTTCATGATTATTTATTTCGCGTTACATCAAGCTGTTTGAGGTGTGTCACACGCCAGCTATGATGAACTAAATGTTAAGCTGCGTGATTATTTCTTTTGCGTTACAACAAGCTGTTTGAGGTGCGCCACCCACCAGCTATGATGAGCAAAATATTAAGCTGCGTGTTATTTTTTTCGCGTTACATCAAGCTGTTTGAGGTGTGCCACACGACAGTTGTGATGAACAAAATATTAAGCTGCGTTATTATTTGTTTTCCATTTACATCTTCATTATTTTAGGTGGGTCAGTCGCCAGTTCTGATAAACAAAAACATTAATTAAGCTGCATTTGGTTAATTCTTTCGCCTTAGGTCAAACTGTTTGATGTTGCCCACCCACTAGTCCTCGTGAACAAAACACTCAGCAACCTATCTTGCGGATTTGTTGAGACATCAGAGCAAATCCAATCTCTCGTTCCACTAGTTGGTAGTGCAATTACGACCATAATCGTTGACCTTTTTGTCATCCACCTTAGTTAGCGGTTTCACTGGGCACTGCATAAACGCCGTCACGGAACAATTTTTAACATGCAAACGCACTATCTTCCGACAATGAGTTCTATTCTAGCTGTTGGCTAACAAAACGGCCAGCGAAGCTGAACTGGTGAGGCGGCAATTTCGAAGTATTTACTCAGAGTAGGCCTTACCGTCACAACTGTCTCCATCGGCCAGCCGAAGTGAGCTTCTTCAGTTCTAAATTCATCGGGGAACCTCGACACAGGTGAATCTTTCTTTAAGAGCTGACCTGGGCTTCCTCTACAAATGCTACTACTAAGGACATACCAGTATTTGTCTGGTGCAAGTAAGGATACATCGTCGTTGATGGCGCGAGTGAAGAGCGCGAAACCTTTCATATTTGGCGCCATCGCAATTCTGTTTTTCGGCCACATTAGGCCTTGTAACAATATGTCACGCGGCAAATAAGTATAGTCTGGACACGCGCACAGATCTGACAACAACATATGCCAGATGTCTCAGAGGAAAAGAGATGACAGCCGACCAAAGCTTTATATGACGGAAATCACGCCATTGCTAACCGCAGACAAATCTCTCTGCGTGATACCATACTTCCAGTTTTCGCCGCTTGCGTCCCCTCATGCATGTCGCATGTGACAGTAACGTAACATAGTGTTAGCCGGGAAGTAGCTGTAGTGGGCGCAGGTAGTGGGGGTTTGGGAGCAATGAACAGGCTGGCAAGTGCATTTTTAGGATGAATCTTTTACAAGAACTTTGAAACTGTCTGTGCATGTAAAGATTTTGTATATAATTGATTGGATCAAGCAAGTACATTACTGCAGAAGCGCAACGTTTGTCCTCGCGTTGGCCGAACTAAACACCGGGACTATACACCTGGTAATTTTGCTAGTAATTTCTAGAACAAACAGAACATGAGGAATTGGCTAGAAAATCTTAGGATTATTTCAGCTCCAGGCTTTAACAAGTACAGACAAAATGTTTTTTTTTTTTTTATTCTATTCATGTTATGTTATCTATGTACAAGGCGAATAAAGGTGTTGTTGTTGTTGTCTCAATTTACTTCTTTTCAGCTTCATTGAACCATGCTTTCTTGTTAGTGTTTTTTAACCCACTGCCAGTCACGCTTCACCGAGTAATGTCCAGGATTGAACGCAGCCACGAAAACTTCGAAATTTACGATAATTCGCAAAACCATTGACAAAATCAACGGAATTTATTCAAGGGGTGACAGGGAAGCCCCGTCCAAAGTTAGAAAAGTTGCGAAAATTACGAAATTTACAAAAAATTGCCACACAACTTACAAAATCAACAAAACTTGTTCAAAAGGTTGCCGGGAAGGCCCATCGAAAGTTACGAAAATTGCGAAATTTACGAAAACTGGAAATTCACAATAATTCATCATACCACTTACAAAATCAACGAAAATTATTCAAAGGGGTGCAGGGAGGGCCCATCAAAAGCTAGAAAAAAATTGCAAAAATTCCGAGAGTAACGAAAACTGCGAAATTTACAATAATTCACCATACCACTTACAAAATCTACAAAATCTACAAAAGGGTTGCAGGGAAGGCCCATCGAAAGTTGCGAAAATTGCGAAAATTACGAATTTTACGAAAACTGCAAAATTTACGATAATTCGCAAGATCAGTTACAAAATCAACAAAATTTATTCAAAGGGTTGCAGGGGAGGCCCATCAAAAGTCACAAAAATTACGAAATCTACAAAAATTGCGAAATTTAGGATAATTTGCACACCACCACCACAAAATCAACGAAAATTATTCAAAGGGGTGCAGGGAGGGCCCATCAAAAGCTACAAAAAATGCGAAAATTACGAGAGTAACGAAAACTGCGAAATTTACAATAATTCACCATACCACTTACAAAATCTACAAAATTTATTCAAAGGGTTGCAGGGAAGGCCCATCAAAAGTTACAAAAATTGCGAAAACTACGAATTTTACGAAAACTGCGAAATTTACGATAATTTGCAGTACCAGTTACAAAATCAACAAAGTATATTCAAAGGGTTGCAGGGAAGGCCCATCGAAAGTCACGAAAATCATGAAATTTAAGAAAACTGCGAAATTTACGATATTTCACCATACCACTTAAAAAATTAACGAAATATTGTACAGTACAGTGTTATAAAGCGCCATAGAGCAGTTAGGATATGGCGCTCTATAAATCTATTTATTATTTTTTATCGTTATTATTATTATTATTATTATTATTATTATTATTATTATTATTAAAAGGCTTTCAGGGAAGGCCCATCGAAAGTCACAAAAATTACGACATTTACGACAATTTGCCATACCACTTAGAAAATCAACGAAATTTATTCCAGGAGTTGCAGGGAAGGCCCATCGAAAGTGACAAAAATTGCCAAATTTACGAAAAGTGCAAAATTTGTTGAAATTCGCAAGACCATAGACAAAATCAATGAAATTTAGGGAAACTGCTATGTTTATGAGAATTCGCTAGCCCATCAATGAAATCAAAGGAAATTATTCATAGGGTCAGATGAAAGTCCTTTTTAAAAACCCAAACTGTGATATTTAAATGTAGGTCAATTCGCAAAAGCATGGTGTATATCTAATGTATCTTTTGATAGGCCTAAGTAGTAACCAAAATGAACCAAAACATTAAATTGAAAAACATTTCACCCTCACCCCTCATCAAACTAGAATTCCATTCAAATTATTCGCTTTATCCCTAGTGGGATAAGCAAGGTCAATTAAACTAAAAGTTTGAACATCTCATGATTATTGACTGTTTGCAACAGTGGAATGTCCTTTAATAGAGGCACAGACGTTCGGAGAACTCTTTTGTATGTGGAAATAAGTTGCGTTTTTTCAGTTCTCATGGGTT
>JAHPZR010009885.1:15000-29979 GCA_019787425.1 Platygyra sinensis
CGGTACCGGAAATTTTGGCGATTCAAGCCCAAATATTTCACAAAAACGAAAGCGTCTCCAGTTACTCTTTGCCTCTGTTTCATAACGAGACTTGGCCTAGGCCATTTTGAAGCAAATAAAAGGCATTTTCGTATGAAGCGTTTTTTAACGTAGATTCGCTTTGACACAGAGGCAAAGATAACTTGGAAAATAGCCTATCGGTGAATTTTTCGTAACAGTCTTCCATATTTATGTTAAAAATATAGGCGTGGGGCGAGTTTCCGGCACTCTTTCACTCCTTTGCCTACCCGCTTAGACATTTTGTTCATCTGATAGCTAGTACATAAGGCTTTCATAGTCGTCTTTATCGAGACTCAAGTTTTTGTTTCATGGTTGAAGTTGAGTTGAAACGAATTCCTCACTAAGTGATTCGCTTTCTATCTGCAACTTTTCTTGTTTCCTCTTTGCATGTCTGATACGCGTTTAGGATGTCCTACCGCAGAAATGATCCCTACGAAAAGATTTTCACTCGACCTATCTGCATTGGCAGAGGTTTCCGCTCATTGTGACCATCAAAACTGTTAGATTTCCTTAGGGTTCTACTTACCATCATGGCTTATCTCTTAGCCTGTCAGGAACCTCTCGGAATGGAAAGTCGCTTTATTTCTGACGCTCAGATTTCTGCTTCTTCGCAATATGACGGCAATCATGCCGCAGTGCAGGCCAGACTGCACTACAAGGCCGGTATATTCAAGCATGGAGGCTGGTCAGCGCTTGTTAATAACCTGAATCAGTGGTTGCAAGTCGATCTAGGAGCTGCAATTTCAGTCCAGGGCATAGCGACGCAGGGTCGGAGTAATTATGGCCAGTGGGTAACCGCTTACAAGTTAGAATACAGCATTGATGGAGCTTCCTTCCTGTATTACAAAGACCCGGGATGCAACGCAGATGAGGTAAATAAAGCATTATGACAGACCGTGGAAGTGCGGTGGTATTATGGTTAGTGTCCTCGTCTCCGGTCGAGTGCACGAGGTCCGGGCTCGAAGCCTGGCCGGGGACATTATGTATGGGTTATTGACCAAGTGTGAGGTCAAGATGGCTGGATATTGGCCAGATTCTTTTTTTGCGTGTTTATGGACCGAGACGGAGTCGAGGTCCATAAACTCGCCTAAAAAGAACGAGGCCAATATCCAGCCATCTTGACCGAAAAAACTTGGTCAATAAACAATTTATTATTTGGCTTTTGTGGAAATTGTTCTCTCGGGACACGGCGGGTAGTCCAGAGTTGGCAACATAGCGCCATCTTGCCCGCTTGGGTAGCCAATCACTGTGCGCGATTTGTTTCACCTTGCTTGCTCACGGAGCTAGCCATATAATAAGTTTTAGTATATACCACACAAGTGAATAGTACTTTTCGCGCACGCTGATTGGCTAGCTCGGAGGTGATTAGCCAAGTACTATTCACCTCCGAGCAGCCGAATAAAAACAAAATGGCTTTTGTCGGTACGTTATCACAAATAAGTTACTCTTTTGGCCGCTAGTTATTCAGCTTGTGTGGTATATACTAAAACAATTATTCACCTCAGTTTTGGTGAAAGTGGTGGATATTTACCTCCACTTCGGTGACTAATTGTTAAGTATTCTTGGGTAGGACACTAAAAGAGGCATTCTCTATGAGAGCAGACCAGTCTATCTGGCTTGAAAAATAGATTTTTGCTCAATTCTTCTATGTTGCAAGACATTCATGTGCTTATACTAAAACCACAATCCGTTTGAGCAGATCTCTTTTTCGTGTTTTATGTAATTTTTGGACTCACCCGATTGGGCACTCGTGGAGGCCATTGTCAATGTCTAGACTATATACATTTTTTTTGTACATTTTATCATCTTAAGCAAGAACAAAAAGTCTCTGCACAAAACAAAAACCACTGTTACTTTTATAGAGACCTTAAGCACCACGACGAGACCCATGACGAAGGCATACCGGAAGCAATTTTTTTGTTCCGGTCATGCGCAGAAACTGGATAGCTGATTGCAATCTGCCGTCGTCCTCACGTTGGGGACGCCACATTCACTGTTTTGACGTAGTGTCGACGGCATGTACAAAAACCCGAAACAACGAAACGAAACGGCCGAAACGAAACCACGGAAACGAGCAAAACGACCGAAACGAAACGGCCGAAACGAAAGGACCGAAACAAGAGAACGACCGAAACGAGCCAAAATTAAAAGTAAATAA
The DNA here is from genome assembly GCA_019787425.1 of Platygyra sinensis. Taxonomy (NCBI): domain Eukaryota; kingdom Metazoa; phylum Cnidaria; class Anthozoa; order Scleractinia; family Merulinidae; genus Platygyra; species Platygyra sinensis. The sequence goes on from JAHPZR010009885.1 coordinate 17,219, forward strand.
ATGAAAAAGTTAAAAAAAACACGACCTTGTCCTCTGTCACGTTACTATGGCAGCCTCGGCTCATCTCGCACCTAAATCCACGTGTGTGACATCGTGACATCACAAATTCGCGCCGGGTCTGTAAAGATAGATGAGCACAAGCACCACGAGCACGAGGACATCGGGAAAAAGGTGGATATCTTTCACAGTTTGAATGGTATTCTAGCTAAAACAAGAAATCTAATTTTCTAAAAAAAAAACTCAATTGGGTTTTCTTGTCGATAAATCATGATGCTGCGAAACGACTCTCCAGCAAGACAACTTGATTTAGGAGAATTTAATTTTTTGAAATGCATCACATTATTAATTCCTGTACCAATATGAGCAAGATTTATGGCGATAAAGATGCAAAAAGTTGCACTACTTGAAGTTTTCCATCATACCGCGAAGACGAAATTCAATGAGAAAACGTGCTGACATGTTTGACAGATTTACTGAGCTATAAATAGTTTGAATGCGGATACTGCGACACCAGTAGATTTCACAAAAATCGTCCCTACAAAATTTCACCTTTGATTTCGTTCCAGTCAGTTCTTAATTTATTCGCTGCTGTAGGATAGCCCCTTTTTTCAAGGAAAACCAACAACTGCCTGATGCAGACGATGCACGATGCATAGGAAGTCAAACAGATATATCATTAAATGCAGCGTCGAGCAATCACTCGAAAACACTCTACACCACCCATAACACCGAGCCCAGGATGCACGGAAACACGATCGCAAGAAATTACTTTGAGAATTGGAGGAGTCACGAAACGCCTGAGTGATGGGTGTATGTAAAACGCGGAACCCATCCGAACCTACCAGAACCTGCCGGAACCACCCGGAACCTATTCGGAACCACCCGGAACCCCACGGAACCTTCCCGGAACCTTGACACGAAACCAAAATAATAAAATTCAAATAAAATTAATAAAAAGTAAAATAAAAAATAATAAAACTAATAATAGTGGAATAAAACAAGTAGTTTTCACCTCAAAAAGAACAGGATGCCACGTGGACTAACGGAGTGTTTGCCATGCCAAAGGTCAAAGTGCAAAGACAAGTATTTTGACTCGAAACCACGCGCGTTGTGCAAGTCAGCGAGAGATGCTTCCACATTTTTCTATTTTGACCATGAGTGAGGTGAAAGAGGCTATCATCATAGAAGATGAATCTGAAGGTGACGATACTGAAGAACTATATCAGTCAGTTTTCACCAAAACCGAGGAAACTTGTCTTTTGCCAGGTAACAACATTTCCTTCTACAGAAATTTGACTGTTTCCTGAGTTCCGTATAAAGATTAAAAACTGATCGCTTTCCTAAAAATCTGCTCACAAATTTACGCGGTTCATTTCATTTCAACAGTGCTGTAAAGACCTGAACGGAACGATCATGACGAGCTAATCAAAATCCTTTCCTCGCCGGAAACAAGTCCAGAAAAGAAGAGGTAGGCAGGTTCATTAGCTTTCGTTTAGGCGTAGCGAAACAACTAGAACTAAACCAAGTCACTCAGGAACTTATTTTCCAAGGTAGGTCGTTTCAATCAAATAATAGTAAAACTCCCTTATGTTTACATATGAGACGAGGCCGGTTGAACTGGGTCAGGTTGTGTATGTGCATATTGTACTAAAACCACGAAACAACGAAACTGAAACGGACCGAAACGAGCAAAATAGTAAGTGAATAAATGAAAAAGTTAATAAAACACGGCCATGATCTCTGTCACGTTAATATGGTAGCCTCTCGCACCCAGATCCACGTGTGTGACATCGTGACATCACAAATTCGCGCCGGGCCTGTAAAGATGGATGAGCACCAGCACGACGAGCACGAGAGACATCGAGAAAAAGCTGGATTTTTCACATTTTGAATGGTATTCTAGCTAAAACAAGAAATCTAATTTTGTAAATAAAAAAAAAAACATTTGGCTTTCTTGTCAATCAATCAACTCAATCAGATGCTGCGAAATGCCTCCCAGCAGACACTTGATTTAGGAGAATTTACTTTCTTAAGCATCACATATTAATTCTGTACCAATATGAGCAAGATTTTTGGCAATAAAGTGCAAAAGGTGCACTACTTGAAGTTTTCCATCCTACCGCGAAGACGAAATCCGTGGACGAAATTCAATGAGAAAAGTGCTGACATGTTTGACAGAGTTATAAATAGTTTGAATGCGGATACTGCGACACGAGTAGATTTCACAAAAATCGTCCCTACAAAATTTCACCTTTGATTTTCGTTGCAGTCAGTTTTTAATTTATGCGCTAGTGTGGATAGGATAGCCCCTTTTCTCAAGGAAAACCAACAATCTGCACGATACATAGGAAGTCAAACAGATCGGAACAGATGCACGTTAAATGTAGCGACACTCTTGACCACTCATAACGCCGAGCCCGGGGTGCACGCGAAAGCACAGTCGCAAGATTATCTGTGTAGAGCAAAGCGCCCTAGAAATTACTTTCAGAACTGAAGGAGTCACGAGCGCCTGAGTGGAAAGAGCATGTCAAGTCGCCCTAGTTTCTCGCTAGAGATAAAATAAAATCTCGGCTCGCACGAGAAATGCTGCAAAGTCTTTTTCGAAAACTCAAAAAGACCATTCGCTACCGCCTACGAATCCGTGATTCGATCAGGAAACCCCTTTTACGAAGTCAGATTTCTTGTTTGAGCTAGAATACCATTCAAAATGTGAAAAATACCAAGCTTTTTCTCGAGCTCGTCGTGCTGGTACATGCCCGGCGCGAAGTTGTGATGTCACGATGTCACACACGTGGATCTCTGCGCAAGAGGCTGCCATGGTGATGTGACAGAAATCATAGCCGTGTTTTACCAACTGTTTCATTTAATAATATTTACTTACTGTTTTGCTCGTTTCGGCCGTTTCGTTTCAGCCGTCTCGGGTTTTAGTACAATATGCACATACACACCCTGACCCACTTCAACTGACCGGCCTCGTCTTATATGTGAACATAAACGAGTTTTACTATTATTTGATCCTCAAACGACCTACCTTGGAAAATAAGTTCCTGAGTGACTTGGTTTAGTTGTAGTTGTTTCGCTACGCCTTAGTTCTAGTTGTTTCGCTAAGCCTTACCTCACTTACTATTCAGTTTGCTCGTTTCGGCCGTTTCGTTTCGTTGTTTCGGGTTTTGGTACAATATGCACATTCACACCCTGACCCAGTTCCACCGGCCTCGTCTCATATGTAGACGTAAGGGCGTTTTACTATTAGGGAGCTTTAGATTGGACTACGAGTGCGAGGTTGAGTACGAGTACAACCTTTCAACTCTAGTTTTCAGGCTTCACATTATCACAGCACATACCCATTTCATTCCATGAGCTACTCTGTCTAAATCCAACATGTAGAAGGAGGGCTCTGGAAGTGGCACTGGTTTGAAATTCGAAAGTCGTACTCGTACTCAATCTCGTACTCGTAGTCCAATCTAAAGCTCCCTAATAATATTTGATTCTGAAACGACTTACCTTGGAAAATAAGTTCCTGAGTGACTTGGTTTAGTTCTAGTTGTTTCGCTACGCCTAAACGAAAGCTAATGAACCTGCCCTTACCTCTTCTTTTCTGGACTTGTTTCCGGCGAGGAAAGGATTTTGATTAGCTCGTCATGATCGTTCCGTTCGGTCTTTACAGCACTGCTGAAATGAAATGAAACCGCCGCGTAAATTTGTGAGCAGATTTTTAGGAAAGGGATGAGTTTTAATGTTTGTAGGAAATTAGGAAACAGTCAAATTCTGTAGAAGGAAAGTGTTGTTACCTGGCCGAAAGGACAAATTTCCTCGGTTTTGATGAAAACTGGCCAATATAGTTTTTCAGTATGATCACCTTCAGATTCATCTTCTATGATGATAGCCTCTTTCACCTCACTCATGGTCAAATTAGGAGAATGTAGAAGCTCTCTCGCTGACTTGCACAATGCGCGTGGTTTCGAATCAAAATACTTGTCTTTGCACTTTGACCTTTGGCATGGCAAACACTCCGTTAGCCACGTGCCATCCTGTTCTTTTTGAGGTGAAAACTACTTGTTTTTACTATTTTTATTGTATTTATTTTTATTCTTTTACTTGAATTTTATTAGTTTGGTTTTCTGTTAAGGTTCCGGGTGGTTCCAGTTTGGTTCTGGGAGGTTCCGGGTAAGTTCTGGGTGGTTCCGGCTAGGTTCCCGGTAGTTCCGGAAGGTTCCGGTAGGGGGCTCCGCGTTTTACATACACCCCGGAGTGATAAGCGCGTGCCAAGTTGCCCTCGTTTTTCTCTAGCGATCAATTGAAAGTCTTGATTCGCACGAGGTAATACTGCAGAATCTTTCTCGGAAAGACCAGTCGGCACCACCTACGTATCCACATACGACAGTCCGGCACAGTTATCAAATTTGATAACCCCATGACGTCACAACATGGTGGCAATTCATAACTCGGTGAATTTTCCGAGAACATCAACTTTGTTCGTTCAATCTCCGGTTGTGTTCGTGTTGTATACCCATAGTTCCACGCGATTAACTTGAGAGGAAAACAAACTTCACGGGTGCACAAAATGGCGGCTGTTGGTTGAGTGATTGTGCAAGTTTTTGCTCGATGATTAGGGAAGACTGCCCAAAGATGACAGTGTATTTCAGGTATGTTTGTACTCTTTGCCGTCAATTTTAAGGCTGTTAGGCATTTTTGTGGGACACGTAGAAAATATGCCGTGTTCTTCAGTTATTTTTCTTTCGATTCATCGCTTACTCATCTAAGGGCATAAAGAATTGTACGAGGGCACTGTGTTTTTTTATTTCCTGTCTGATTCCGTTACTGACCGCCATGTTTAATTTCTTGTGCTTCTAGGGAAGAAGTAGTGTCAAATAGCAGAATTATGGATCCTCGCTTACAGAAATAGCTGCTTTGTGTCGTTTTTGTGCAAAGCCGGCGAAAAGTAAAACGAAATCAGGAGAGGGAAAGGAAGTGTTTAGGATTGAATTCTTCTCTTATGGTGTGAAATTAGAAGAAGACGTTGACTTTGTACACCTGCGTCTAGTGTGTCAGTCATGCTCTCGTTATTTTTATCGTTTGAGAAGTTCAGGTCATCCTCCCGAATCACATAGTTTACCATTTGCGTGGGAGCCACATAGTACAGTGAAGAAGATGAAAATTGTGTGGATGAATCACTCTCACCAAGGTATACAATGTGATACACTGTGCATTGTCGTTTTAATTTTAGAACAATTTTCAGTAGCTTGCTGTAAGTAACTTTGCAATATTTTGGTTTTTGCATTACTTCACTTGTCCAAAATCTGGCACATAATTTTCTTACTCAATAAGCCTGAGAAGAGTAATTACCGTATTTCAACGAATAATAGCCGTCCCTCGATTAATCGCCTCCTTCGAATAATCGCCCCCCTTAAAATATTTGAAATAATCGCCTGCCTCGAATAATCACTCCCCCCCCTCCCCTTCGCCATTTTGTCTTTCTCTTATCCCCTCCCAGTCAAGTTAAAAATTGATATCTTGGGTAACAAACAAGCTTTCATTTAATTGTTTACAACTGAATGGTTACAAAAGCGCTAGTTTTTTATAGTTCTATGGTAATGTTCATGTATTTCAGTTTTTCTGTTATTGCTTGGTATAATAGAACAAAATATATAGGGCACGACCTCTTGTGAGAAATATTTGAAATAATCGCCTCCCTTGAATAATGGCCTTCCCTCGAATAATCGCCCCCTTTTCGTGCAAAAATAGAAATAATCGCCCCTGGCTATTATTCGAGGAAATACGGTAATTTTTTTTTTTTTTTTTCATGTAGGGTGATTATCAAGGTATCTGTACTTTCATTCATTTTATGAAATGCACCACAAAAGAAAACAAAGGGAAAGAAAAGATACTGGAGGAAAGGCATTTGGAAAATTAGTGCTACAGTATTATAAGATCCTGGTATGAGATGATTATTGTAAGATATGAATTAATTTTCAACTAGTAAAGGTAAAGGCATCTCTATAGTCACTTAGTTGAGTAATAATTCTAAAATCCATTATGATGTTATTGATATGCAAAATGGTTAATGAATACCCTGATTACTATTGAGTACTTTGAAATAAATGTAAGCACTAAACTGTTTTTCCTTGTTTAACCACAGTAAATGGCCAAACAAACTGAATCAAACAAGAAGTGATTCTGCTAAGAAAGAAGAGCTGGCCAGACGTTGTTCTTCAAATACTGATGGTGCCTTACTATGTTAAGAGGTAATTACATGTATGTATGATGTCATTGGGAAAATTAAGTTATATTATTTCTTCTTTGTAAAGTTTTATATTCTTTAGCTCTGCCCAGTTTGTGCAATTTACATTGTGCACTGAACCATCATTGTTGTAGGGTAGATACAGCAGGAGACAATTTATATCTATATATATATGTTGTGGGTCAATTTGTTTTTTAAGTCAGAATGATTCCAACCTAGATTAATTTGTTTCAACCACGGTTAAATTTTTCATATCAGTTTAATTTTTTTCAGTTCACTTTTTGGGGGATGGGGGTTATTAAAAAAAATTACATGTACACCCCTTAGCCCCCTAAGTCTCTAACCCTACCCTACCCTGCCAGGATCTCATACATGTACCAATCCCCCCCTAACCCTAACTCTACCCTGAACCAACCCTTCCCCAATCTGTTTTTAAATTTTGCACACACCTAGATTTGAACACCAGACCTCTGACTTTGTAGTCTACCTTCATCTCCACTAGGCCACACAAGCAATTCTTGCTAATTTGCTCATATTTGTCAGTCTAATAACCAGGTTATCGGACTCAGACTCACCTGTCCCCTTTGATACAAATTAACCTAGGTTGGAATCATTCTGACTTAAAGAATAAATTGACCTATAGCATGACAACTTCACGCCGCTTTAAGTGTGTACCCCAAATTCTGGGGTCATTGAGCATTCATATATTCACGCTATTGTTCTTACTCATCACTTATTCATAACGATGTTCTGCCGACAACTCGGCATGTTTCCGAAGAGCGCAAGCTCTTTGATGTTGGTGAGATATTTTTCTTTTGTTAACAGAGAAGAAGTAAAACCCTAGGGACTACGATAATGTCTGCTTGATTGATTTTAAATTCATAGAATGTGTTACCACAGCTGGTGGCACCATTCTTGTCAATTTCAAACTTGAACCAGATATCTTTACCGACGAAGGGAGGTTTTTGTCAATTTATACCACCGAACGACCGGACACATCGGACAATATTTACGCTCTCACCGAAATTTTGGTTACAAGAATCGCGTTCGAGTGAACAATTTCTTGAAGGCCGTAAAGAGTAAAGGTCGAAAATTCTACATAATCGCCTTTTTAACTTTTCTGAGTCAACATTTCGATCAAGAGAGGGTTTCTTTTTCCAATACACGGGAGCGCACGCGAATTAAATTTATGACCGCGGAGTATATTTACCTTGGTACAAAGCAGCAGTTACAAAACTTGTTGCGTGTGGCAATGCGACTTTGGTGTTAAAAATTTTTATTTTGCTGATCTTTTCTTACCTTATTTCGTTTCTCGTTGCCTTTGCTTTCACATTTTCTGCGTAAAATCTTTTTGACTGATGGAAGAAGGCGAGTAAATAATCGGGAAGCCTACGTGCACGTGCATCGAGCGTGACGAGCGTGATGGGACGTGACAAGACACGGCAATTGGTCAGTTCCAGACAGTCGACATGACAACGGACAAACATTGCGGTTTTCTTGCTCGCGAAGCTTGCTTGACATCAGCTGTGTTTACTATCAAGAGTCCGGCGAATTAGTACGTAAATCATAGTAATGCCTCGACAGCCGTTTGACGATGGATGACTCTTTTGACCGATGTACTTGGCCTGAAATCTTCAAGCCGATCTTGATACGAGACAACAAATTCTACAAAATCAATGAAGCACTCCTTCTCGCTCTTGGAATAGCAATTCACGTGAAGAAAAAAGGATACAAAGATCTGGACAATCTTCTTGAAAGACACGGTGAGACGATTAAGATATTTTTATTCTTCTCAATGTAGGCAATCAGTTTTCAACAGAACGAACCAGAATTATATTTTTTGGTTCTGTCAATGAAAAGTGTGATTCACCGAACGCAGAACGCCGAACGCCGAACGCACTACTGTTTGCTTGCGGTTAGTTTCACTCATGCTTGCTTGCTTGCGGTTAGCTTTTATTCATTGGAAAGGACAGCATTTTATTGTGTTCGGCGTTCGGCGTTCGGCGTTCTGCAGATATATTACTCCTGCCGATTCATACCCATACAACTTTGAATGACAGTAAGGCCCCTCAAAAAAAAGAAAACACCAACATTACTGTTTGTTCAGTTAATTGACACAATTTACAGAGAATGTTATGGAAAATTATTGCAGGGAATTGGTTGCACCATCTGATTTGATATTCGAGATTATTTTAATTTTGTTTTTCATGCTTTATATTTATTAGAACTTCTCAAGTGCTGATACAAAAAAAAATTACTGCCTTGTTAGTGTAACTTGTTTTCTCAGTCTGTACTGTGTAAAATACATGTCCTGTTCTTTTTTTTGCTATCCAATAGCCCTTATTTATAAACATCAATGAAATACCATGTGAGCTTTGGCACGAAAACATGATATCTTCACACACGTGAAAACATCACCGTTACTATGGTTACATAATAAATCACGCCTTTTGCAGTGAAATTGAAATGTTTTGGTATGTCATGGGTGTTTATATAATAAACAAAACATTACATGGTCGCTTGGAGATACGAAATTTCTCTTCTCATGTTTGCTTGCGGTTAGCTTTTATTTATTGGAAAGGGCAGTATTTTATTGTTTTCGGTGTTCAGCGTTCTGCAAATATATTACTCCTGCCGACTCATACCCATGCAGCTTTGCAAATGAAAAGAGAGGCTCAAGGAATATTCTGATAAGCTTGTAAAGCTGATATATTTTTCTTTTTGTTGTATAAATCTGGTGCAACTAGCGGTTGAATAACTGTGGTTTTTAACAACTTCGCGGTTTAAAACACGAGCAAAGAAACAAAAATGCAACCAATCACAACTAACAGACATGACCCTACCAAAATGTAAGCTTAAGGTGAATGACAGTAAGGCCCCCCGAAGAAGAAAACACGAACTGTTTGTTCGGTTGACACATTTTACAGAGAATGGTATGGAAAACTATTGCAGGGAATCAATTGCACCATTTGATTTGATATTCCAGATTATTTTAATTTTGTTTTTCATGCTTTATTATTTATTAGAACTTCTCAAGTGCTGATACAATGAAAATTACTGCCTTGTTAGTCTTGTTTTCTCAGTCTGTACTGTGTAAGATACATGTCCTGTTCTTTTTTATGCTATTCAATAACCCTTATTTATTATATAAACATCAATGAAATACCAGGTGAGCTTTGGCACGAAAACATGATATCTGATATCACTGTTACTATGGTTACATAATAAATTGTGCCTTTTGCAGTGAACTTGAAATGTTTTGGTATGTCATGAGTGTTTCTATAGTAAACAGAACATTACATGGCCGCTTGAAGATACGAAATTTCTCTTCTCGTGTTTAAAAATATTTCACTCATTCGCTGTGCTCACTCACAAAATATTTTCAACACTCGAAGAGTAAATTTTGTATCTCTGCACAGCCATGTAATATCGTCTATGTATGTTTACGCCAGACTATATTAGCAAATTTCACTCCCTAGCCTGCCTTTTCGAGGTGCAAAAAAACAATTTGAAAATTTTACCATAAACAAATCCCAAGGCAAAGAAGATGAATTCAGAAAGATACCCACACGAAAACAGTATGAACGTGCCAGAGGTTTGAGGAGAATTTTGTGTAAAGCTAGGGGTGAATTTTGAGCAACTGAAGAGTGATCATGGTTTGAATGGTCTCTAAGGTCATTAAAATATTTTTGCCAAACTTGCAGTTTAGCAAAAACGGAACATTGTGGATCATTCTTCTTCTTTACAAAACCATGTAAATGTTGCAACAAGATGCTTCATAAAAGCAAACCATTAATGATCACTGGTGTTAATTTTTGTTTTGCCCCCCTCAAGGTTTACATTTAGAGGATGAATATCTGTTCAAGAATGCATCATCAAAACTTCGCACTCATATGTCTTGCAAAGCAGCAATACTGGTGCTGTTCAACTTTACCAGTGCAAGACAAGGAGAAGACGTTGCAGCGGCAAGAGACTTGAGGTGTCAACTAATAGACATACTGGTAAACATCGCTCCGACAACATCTGAACTCGCTCAACCAGGAGATCATCAAGAAACTGAAGAAATTTCAGCTGATTTTGCACAACCACCTCATGCACCTCTGTTGGGACCAGCAACTCCTGTTGTCATCTCAAATATTCCAGATCCACCACCACCTACTCCTCTATTAGAACCAGCAACTCCTGTCAACTCTGTTCTCAATCCACCACATCAAATGCCTCTTTTGGAACCAGCAACTCCTGTGAACTCTCTTCACGAGCCACCACCTCCTATGCCGCTGTTGGAACCAGCAACTCCTGTCAACTCTGTTCTCAATCCACCACATGACACACCTCTTTTGGAACCAGCAACTCCTGTGAACTCTCTTCACGATCCACCACCTCCTATGCCTCTGTTGGAACCAGCAACTCCTGTTAACTCTGTTCCCGAACCAACTAATCCTTTACCCATGTCAACTCCTATTCTTGCAAGGCCACTGGAAACAAGTACATCTTCAACCAAATCGAAATGTGTTCCCACTGAATACCTTCTATCACGTCAACAAACTATGAGAAACAAACAGGATAGGGGACGCAAGTTTACTTCTAGAGAGGTTGTCCGTCGTCTGAACTTGCAAAAAGGTGAACTTACAAAGCTTGCAAAGAATGTGCATCATGGATCTAAAAATGACTTTATTGCCTCATTAGCAGAGTCAGTCACTTGTGAAAAGGAAGATGACTCGGATGTTGACAGTTACTGGGATGGAACTTTATCCCCTCAAGATGTTGTAAATTTGGCTAAAAGAGCTCATGATCCTAAAACTAGGAAGTCTATTTATGACATCATAGTTGAAGAAGATGCTGCTATTCATCATCATTTGTCAGCAATTGAAGTGCTTGATCTTCAAGACACCACCAACCCAACTGAGATGATGCGTGCACTTAGAAGAAAACTGCCAGGATTCTTTGACTCCGAACGCAAGGTTAACACCCTGAAGGCAAAGTTTCGAAAAGAGTTTGAAGTTGTTTGGCAACCAGAAAGAACTCATGCAGGTTGGCGAATCAATCCAGATCGACTGAGGGAAACCTTGCTTCATTTGTATTGGTGGCTTCCACCCAGTGAATGGTGGAAAATTTATGGAGATGGCAGGAACTTTGGCGGGAAGGACAGTGTTGCAGTGACACTGAATGTCTTAAATAATGAGGCAATGTTTCACGGAGTTAGCTATCACAGCCCAGATGAATACTGGCCCCTCTACATCTTTTATGGAAAGGACACTAGACTTAACTTAGAACTTAACCTTGGTGACCCTACAAAGCAAGATAGTCTAAATGCATGGACAGCATCGATGATCAGCAGAGGACACAAAATATTTTTGTCTTGTGATTCCAAATTTTCCGACAATTTGCTTGGAGGCGGATTGGATCCCACAAGTACTGACTCATTCAGCATGTACAACTATGAAACAAAGGACACAAGGTGTGAAGTTGGAAACAACACAGGATTTCGATCTGAACTTGGTCGCACAATTGAAAGAGAACATCCTGACTCACTTCTGCCCTCTCTGCCAACCTCTTGTTACATTCCTGATGGAAACCACTGTTTTTGTAGACTAACCGAACACATGGTATTTGATCGCTGTATGACTTGCATGAACCTAGAAGGCCAGCAGAGCATGGGTGGGCAAGCGGCTAAGGACCAAGCTCTCAGCCATTTTCTTGGCAACATCAATGCTAGGGGTGTCAGGAGTGGAAAATTTGAGCTAAAATATGATGGCAAGAAATTGGAGCAAGTCACTTTAAATGTGAACCATGCCGAGACTATATCTTCACCAGCAAGTCAGTACACCAGTTGCCATTATCCAGAAATTCTGGATAATGTTGCTAGTAAAGAAGTGCAGTTTGATTTAACTGTTCAGCTGAAGGAAAGTCTAAACTGGCCTTCTTTGAAAATATCTGAGTACGACCTTGAAATGAAAATCTGGGAAGTACATTGGAAGCTTCATGAACTTGAACGATGGGATGAAGACCCAAGGCAATATGAAGACCGATTAAATCCAGGTTCATCAAATGGCTCGAGAGATCCATCTGATTACAGATTTGGCCTAACTGAGGCAGAAATAGTGAACTTTGTGAGCCTTGCTGATCTCTACCATGCCTTGACCTTGCTGCGGTATGGCTCATCTAAGCTTTACCCTTACTTAATGAAGAGAGTAGACGTGTTCCCCATCATGTTGAGAGACTTGCCATTTCATTCATTGTTCCGTGGTGGCACAGAAGGCGGTGAAAGAACACACTACATGCACCAATGTCTGTATTTTGGCCATTCATCAAGAGGGGGAGGTTGGAAGAGTCAAGACCCTATCCTTACATTGTTTACCTGGTACTACAGATTTCTTCGACGACGCATTGAGAAGTGCCCACCAGCTGTCAAGGAGGCATATGACTTGTATGTCAAGAGAAAATTTGAAGAGCAGGGCCTTGACTATGCCACTGAAATGAAGGAAATTGAATGTCCCTCAACAAAAGCAAGCCATTCAAC
>JAHPZR010009889.1:5000-7500 GCA_019787425.1 Platygyra sinensis
ACCCGTGACGAAACTGAACACAGAAAGACTGACCGTACGATTGGGGTAAACTGTTTTGACCTGGCTAAGAGAAAAAAAAATCAGTTTGTTCAGTTGAACTGCCGCACTGTTAGCACTGGAAATAATTTTCAGAGCTGGGGAGGAAAATTATACGTGCTTCTCCGAAGCCGTAAAACAGAAGTCGTGTCATTCCCCAGCATGAATAATGAATGATTATCACAAAGTGCCAAGACTCGAATTTCTAACCTGCTTGAAAGTCGTTTCTCGGAAAGTGCCGAAAGGCTTGAAGCGAAAAGGATCTCTTTCGAAAGGTATTTTAAAGCGCACGACAGCTAAAATATTTGTTTCGCGTTTGTTAGAACTTTCACTCCAAAAAAAACGGTGCAAATCTTTGTTTATTTAATATCGGAAGTGCTGTGTAATATTTACTGCTGACTAGAACTGCAATCCAATAAACACGCACGAAACTCGTTTCTCGAAAAGTATTGAACGGATTAAATCGAAAAACATCTCTTTGGAAAGGTTATTCAAAGCGCAGGACAGCACAATAATTGTTTCCCGTTTGTTAGAACTTTCGGTCCGAAAATCCCGGTGTAAATGTTTGCATATTAATTTCGAAATTGCTTTGTAATGTGAAACAGAGTTTCAGGGAGGTCCCCGCCGAAAAAGGTGCTACTCTGGAACGAACTAAAACATCGTTTGGATCGGTAGAGACCCTGAGAGAGACCTATCTGGAAAGCCTTTTAAAACTGCTGGTCAGAAAAATTATCTTCTATGTGTTTATCGTGATTTTTACGTCGGAAATTAGTCTTGTCATTTCTCTGCATGACTGGTTCACAATAGCCGCTCTAGCTACTGACAAGAATTGCATTCACAACACGCTCTAAAGTCGTTTCGCGAAAAGTACTAAAACGGCCTAAACAGAAAAAAGAGATCTCTTTGGAAAGCTCTTTCAAAGCTCCAGACAGTTAGAATTATTCTTCCTCTGACCTTACGAAATGCGCTTCGAAAATCCCGACGAAAAGTTTTTTGCGTAATTGATTAACTGCTAAAATTAAACCTCAATGTTATTACGTCATTTAAATTGGCCAATCAGGTGTCTTTCCTAAAATAGCCTCTCAGCTTGACCACGCGCTAAAATTAGATTTAAAAAGATTATCATGGGAAGAGGGCCATGTATGGGGGATGTGTTCTCTTAGATCATAGTCTCTTGAAGCATGTTGCTATTTCTCTTACATACAGATTAACGTTCACTGACACTCAGTTTGGTTATGAGAGAAAACGCAGAGAAAACGTTTAAGGTAATTCCCTTGAAATTGTTCTACTATCAAACTTTTTTTGAAACTTGGCGTAATGAACATTCATAATATGAACATAATAAAAATGCAATAAAAAAATGGGGTCACCGTGCTTGTTTACGCGTCACCAAGCTCTTAAAATGGGTTTTTTTTACTGGTTGCGAATTACCTTCATACAGAATTAAATCTTGGTTACTTGAAAGGCACAAAGTTTTGTCTTGAAAGTAAAGCTTCATTTATTGACATAAGCAGTATTGCTTCATTTAAGCCGTTTTTGATTGCCTGGTTGCGGAAATATTGCACTTTTTAGGACAGTTCCGTGGTTAACTCAAGTCTTCGCCTTGGCCAAAATACACCCAGTTGGGAACTATTTTCTAAAAAAAAATTATGTTCTACTATCAAACTTTTTTTCCTCTTCAGATATGTTCTTCATTAGACTGTTCTTAGTAAATACCTGAAAAAAAAATTGGGGGTCACCGTGCTTGTTTAAAAGAAAAGAAGAATTTATTCCGTTATCGGGCTTAGTTTGAGGGAAATCTCTTACGTTTTGCACGTGCACGCGCTCATGTGCACGCGCTGATGACGCGAAAATCGTGCGCAGTAGGGATGCGCAATGCAATACTAAGGAATTACCTTAAGAGGGAATGTCCACTAGGACCCAGCCAGTCGTGGCACATGATGAAAAATCAAAATTTTTCATATTCTTCCCAGAGATAGCCTAGAAACGTGGTGTAATTTTTTTCTTGAAATATTTTTTTAAACCCGCTAAAAAATCAAAAATCCGTTGTGGTCCCACGTCTGGTCAAAAACACGCAAAATTCAGTGACTAATACCTTGTCATAAACTTCGCTCTGGTTAATCGCCATCAAAATAATACTCCAGTTTGAGCCTGGAAATTTATTTTTGAGGAGTTTACAAGTCTTTTGAGGCCAATTATACTTCTGTGGGTTAATTTTCAAGGCGACGACGAGCCGCTTAAAATCACCAAAATTCACTTCCTAAAAATTCTTAATTATGCACACTTTTTCAATCGGCAAATTCGCTACTCGGTAAAACACCAAAACACCTAAGATTGTGACGTTTCGAAAGACAAAATGTCAGTGTAAAACCTGGTATAAAAATTATTTTCGGGCTTTACATCAGCGCTGAGTACTAACGCTGTGAAAATCGTGATAATCACAACACTAACCTGCTAGAAAACG
>JAHPZR010009889.1:12500-13607 GCA_019787425.1 Platygyra sinensis
AAGAAGCCCTACATAGATCTTATGAAAAAATTAGTTGGTAGCTGCAGTTGTAACGCGTCACTTTGAAAGGCAAACTCAATTACTGTCTTGAACATAAGCAGTTGGGGCCTACATGCCTAATCTTAAATTCGATAGGGAGAGACTTGCTAGATAGAGGGTCATGAAGGGGGGGTCTTAATCCCATTTCCCAGCAAATGGTGTTTTTCAAATCCCAGCCTGTGTTGCTCAAATTGAAATCCCATTTCCATTTTTCTATTGTTTTTGTTTCATGAATCTCAGTCCCAGTGCACAAAATCCCATTTCCCAGCCTCTAAAAAAGGCAAATCCCAGCTCCCATTTTACCCCTTCATTTTTTTTTTTCTATGAATGCAATTTTATTTACAGGACAAAACACTTACACTACTAACAATACTAATATTATACTTACATTTACATTTACATTGCACTACACATACTTACACTACAAGCACTACTTACAAAACATATAATGCAATACCTATTTTTTTTTTTTTTTTTACAATATCTACTCGCCTTACAATACACTAACAAATACGGTGACAACAAGGGGCAAAGAAAAAATAGACGAAGAATGGATAGTTAATTACAGCTTAAATTTACACTGAAATAGAGACATAAAAGACAGACCAAAGGCATGTGGTACATTATAGATGACATGAGATGAGCACCTGATAGGAGATTAGAAATAGACTAATAAGTAGGCGATAAGTACAGATAGGTGTGGAAAATATAATTTGAAATATCAATTAAATCCGCATATATCCCGCAAGAGGTTCCCATTTCTTTGTATCTCCACTTCTTTTTTCTATTTCATATCGTGATTTTAGTGTGCATATGAAATGCGTAAGATTTGGATGACCTTCTTTTGTTTTAGCGAGCCATATGTGATATCGTGCTAAGAGAAAGCAGTAATTAATAAGAAGTGCAAATTGAGAGCTATCTGGCCTCAGACCCAAGGCAGTTAGATTTGTCAAAGTATACTCTCTAGGGAGTAAATTTAAGTTTTTCAGCCATTCGATAAGTCTATTCCAAAAGTGAGATGTTTGGCGGCATGACCAAAAAAGATGAATTATTGACTCTAAGGAAGTT
>JAHPZR010009892.1:0-7500 GCA_019787425.1 Platygyra sinensis
TTCGACGAAAATTGACATCAATTTTTTCCGCATTTTTTCGCACAGAATAGTCAATTTAATCGTAAAACATTCTTCGATGTAAATAAAATTGAATGTAATCACAGTTCAGGTAGAAAAAAACTGCTCTAAACTTACGAATTTTTCGTCCGCCATTAACCAAAACCGGTTCCAGTTGAGCCCGCAATTTAACAGCAGTAGATCAACTTATGACGTCATACTCGTAACGTTTCACAACTTTTCGCAAAGTAAACACCCAGAAGCTATGGATTTTGCTCTTCTGTAAGTAAGCTGAGAGTCCATATCAAGAATATTTTTTTATGTTAATGCCCAAACGGAAACTCTCGATGCTTTTGAATATCTACAAAGACGATTTCTGGTTCCGATGCTTCACGGCTACGTAATAAAACCAGTTTAACACTGAACAGACACGAGGTTGCCGAATCGATCGCTTCAGCGAGTGTATGAAGAAGACGAGCTGGAATGGTTTAAAATAAAGTTGATTCGATGGAAACTTTGATATCTTGGGTGGTATGTAGAACCTTGATTTTGCTTCTTCGGTATTCAATCGTTGGTACAACGATAAAATTGTGAAATTGTGTTGGATCAGGATGTCATGGCCGCGAGGCCAGATATGATATATATCTGTTTGTACAGTATAGTGTTTTGATATATTACTCTGTAAATCTGCGATCAGCCGTTTATTTTTTCCGTCATGTAGCATAACTGTTTTCTGCACTCTCAGCCGTCAGTTTGTCCGGTTTGGGTTGGATTCGGGGCTTTCGTTTGCTTTGCGTTCGTATGGTGGCGGTTCATATCATGTTGTTTGGAACGGGGCGGGGAGTGCCCTGTTGGTCAGGCAACCCTAAAATCCGGAACCGGAAAGAAACCGAAACCAGAATCGGGAATCCAGTAATCAAAGAAAACATTTAAGTTCTTCAAATACAATGTACGTGGAAAATTACTGTGCAAACTTTTGCCTCTAAAAAATAAGAGAACAAGTAAAAAAATCCTCAAACAAAAATTCCCTGTCTGTTGAAATTTGTGCAACCCTTATTTCTAGTGAGGGCTATGATTGTGAGAATCTAAGGGCCTGTTTACATGGAGGAAGGGTGCCTTGGCTAACTGGGCTACCCGGCTAGAAGGTTTGACACACAGCCCGCCTTTACATGCAACTCACCTAACCTGGACAGTGATTTGGCTGCTGGAGTTATCTTTTGAGTGCCCACTAAGCACAACAAACAAAGAGGCCGACCAAAGAAACGTTTTTCATCTTATTTCAGCTTCCTGCACAGGTACAGGCCTAATCTCTACATTAAAGTCATCTATTACATTGATCTCTTCAGATTGAATGTCATTCTGTTTTCCAGATAACACTGGCTAATGGTAACTACGAAAAAATTCACCTCTTGCTGCCATGTTTTCGCAGCTTATCTCACCTCGGTTAGCTGGGATAGCCCAGCACCAACCGTTTACATGGCAAAAAGCTGTCCCGCCTCCATGCAAACAGGCCTAAATAAAGTGCATCGTAATATGATTCCAAGCACCCTGAGAGTGTTTAAAAGCAGCTTGCTGGCTATTACCATTTTGTTTATAAATAAATGATCTGTAATTTACAGGATGTATGTTAATTTGGACTTTTCGTCTAGTAGATATTGAACAAGATAGAAATTGTCATAGAGAACAAGGTGTCTGTCAGCGGCAGCCTCCTGTACATTGACGGTCATGTCACCCACTTTCGATGTCTAAAGGCTAACCTGGCTATAATAAATTTGTTTTTCCCAACAGATACAAGACACTATCAACACCATTTCCACACTGATACTGTAACAAATTACCACTACATATCCTTGCTGGTCATCATTAAAACAATTTTTAGAAATGTTGCACACTTTTTTCTGTCTGCTTCTCTCTTTTGAACGGATCAGACCCCATGTTGCTAAAAGATGCTAAACGACTGCCAGAAACTCACCGCAATAACTAGTTGCTATACTGCTATTCACCAGTCTTCTCAGACCATTTTCATGTAGACAAGAATTGCACTCTCACCAGGGCAAAGTTAGGCAAAAGATGGGTAACTTAGCTTGCAAGCAGGCTTTCCTGTTTGGGCAGGGGATGCAAGCAGCGAAGCTTGATTTAGATGAGGATTCAGGCCATCTTACGTCACTCTTCAGTAGCAGAAGCATTCATGAGTTTTGTTTTTTAGTTAATGTTTACCTGCACAGTCATATGTGCAGACATTTTTTTCATCAATTCACACTGGGTAATTACCCAAGAATGATATTAAAATATAGTTTATGCTGTGAACGAAGCCATGGTAAATAACTTTGTAGGGTTGTTTATAATTTTCTTGCCCAGGGTGGTCTTGTTTA
Source organism: Platygyra sinensis (assembly GCA_019787425.1). NCBI lineage: Eukaryota > Metazoa > Cnidaria > Anthozoa > Scleractinia > Merulinidae > Platygyra > Platygyra sinensis. The sequence goes on from JAHPZR010009892.1 coordinate 2,370, forward strand.
GAGTTGCCACTCTGCATATAGCCTGCGTGGCAGGCGTCCTAAGGGGAGGGAAAGGGGAAAGACGAGAGCGCAAAGTGCGGGAGGACCGTGGTACCTTCTCCCTCCTGTGCTCATGTTCACTTTCGTCCCTCTCTTTCTATGGCCTGCCACACAGGCTACTCTGCATAATGTTATTGTTGCCACAGAATATGTTCTTGGGTGTCTCAAGTGTTGTTACCATGACCACCAGATGCAGAAAAGGTTGATGGTTGTTGGTGTGATGAACAAATGAACAAAAACATTCCATTACTATTATTATGTTTCTATTATTAACACTTTCTGGAAATTTTTATGGCTTGGAAATTTGGCATGAGATTTTTTGGGGTTAGATTTTGGTCTGGGGAATTTTTTTGGATTTTGTTTGAAGCCCTAGGGATTTTGGGTGTTTTGATTTCTCCCCCCATTCAATTATGTATCCCTGTCACTTTAAATCCAGAGTACTACCCCACAGTGTGATGGTGCACAATATTATGCTTGTAGAGTAATTTTAACTTCAAATACCTATTTAAATAACATTTCCATTTTCATAATTACCCATTTCCACAACATGAAGAAAAACTAACTTTTTTACTGGGTGTTAAAAAATTAATCTTTTGCCAATACCTGACACAGGAGTTTACCAAATGTCATGGCACATATGGCTCTTAAACCCATACATTGATTTTTGGGCAACCATGTACTCATTTTATTTTAGCTTCAATTCTTATTCATTTATATGTAATTTCCAGCTGAGTACAAATAAAAATGCTGTTGTCGTTGTACTCCTCCCAATAGTCCAAAAGTAAACAAGTGGACATACTGCAAATGTTGTGTTTTTCAACTTGTTATGTCAGTTGATCTTGTGAATTAATATACTGGTGACAAGGTTGTTAAAAGTAGCAAAGACTCGCCATCTACTTTGTGATGTCATATGTCTGCGGAGCTATTCACATGTAGCTGATTCCTTAATAAAATATTGCAAAATCAGCTGCCTACACATAGAGATGCCTACTTCAAGACTTTGTGACGACCTTGTAGGAAACATTATTTATGATTAGACGCCCCTTTAGGCAGAGATTCATACGTTGATTTGATGTGATTTGTATTTCTACTTCCTGTAATTGTGCTAGTTCTTGTCTCTGCTGGTGCCTTGGATGGCGCTCTACACCAATACAACTTCGCGGATTTATTTTCTTATGTTACCAATTTCTTCGGACTTCAATAAAAAAAAACATATTCAGCTTTGAATCATTTTCGCTTGTTAGTGTCGCCTTTTCATTGTAAATACGCAAGAAAGAATCTCAAAAAGATAAACAAATTACACCCTTGAAAATGCTCCGGCCGCAAACGGTTAGAAAACTGACTCGTCTTGTTTAATGATTTCTTTTGTGATACTAATTAACTCGTGAATTTAAATTGCATGACTGTAAATCTTCCTTTCTCTCAGTATTTATATTTTCCCAATACATTATCTGTTTTATTTCGATTATAGGCAGTGTTCAATTCTAACTGAATTTTTCCGTTCTGTCTTTAAATGGCTTACTTGTTGTTTACGCGTGATCATCTTCACTTGATTTCGACTTGGTTCGCTTGGATTTGCCACCGGATTTCCTGAAATTGTGTCTCCCTCTCCAATATCTTTCCATTTTTTCGGAATCGACCCTGGCTGGAGTTTCCGTTTATAACCAGGCATCTATGTTGGACGCCCAAAGCAAAGAACTTGATGATAGAACAGATCGCAAAATCACCAACAAAATATCGCGCACTTTCCTTTTCCGGGACTATTGTGCAAAGATACTCTGGTATTGAGATCAGCAATATTACTGCAACCATGCACAACACATCTTTTTCCCGGCATTTTTTAACTCTACATTCACCTATTACTGGTTAAAGAAAGCACAAGAAACATGCGATTAGTGGATCTTGTTTATGATGCGAAGGTTTTCGTTACGAGTATGACGTCACTAGGCCCATGCCTCCTACTGCGCGGTAGGAACATAGCCGATCAATGGCGGACGCAAAATTACGAGAAATACCGTGAGAAAAAACGGACTTCCAGTGCTCAGGTTGAAAAACGGCTTGGCCTGGTAAGTAACCGCTAGATAAACTTTCGAAAAATCCACAAACATAAACTTCGGAAAATTTGATCGAACTGGCACTTTAAATTTATAACTCAATTTTTAAACATTACGACTACAGAAGTTTCCGCAGCAAAACAACTCAAACTGATAACTTTATTATAATGATTGCATCATTGACTTTTTGACACGATTTAATATTTGTAAACGATTTTTTTTTAATTAACATAACTTGATAATAATTTATCGCTTTACTTTTGCATCTTTTTAATCGAAATACATGTACATACTTCCGTGAAACATCATGACTGTACTCAGCGAAGAAAAACAATTGTCATGCATAATTGTAACAATTATTTTAGAATGTTCAATATATTTTGGTTTTTAGACCTGTGTTTTATAGATCACGTATAATAAGAAGGGTTACCTCTTGGCCACTGAATAAGATCTCCGTGAAGATCCACGAGAGCTTTTGTGACTCTGCGTATGCAGCGGGCCACACTTGACATCGTCACGTTAAACCGATCAGAAATCTGCCGACAGCTTTCTTGGTTTGCATCTGTTTCTCTGGGTCAATGCACCGTCGGCCAAATGCATTTCCCCTTGGGATGTGGTCACTTCGAACCAACAACTGGCAAAGTGTCTCAAAAGATGAGGGAGTCATGCGGAAATGGCTCCTAAAAACATCGTCGTGATAAAGGGGTACCGTTTCTTCGAAATAATCTGCGATTCTCGCCAAAGCCCGACGAGAAAATATACAAGTAGTTGAAATTAAAACAAAATCATCTTCGTCTTCACCGTCCTATAAAAGATTTTCTTCCTCTTCTGCCGAAAGAAAGTCGAGGAAAAAGTTTGGCGGAATGTTGCGAATTAACTCCGCCATGTTGTTTTATTGTTTACATCAGCTCTCACGCAAGACTCGCGCGCGTAATCACGCAGACTGACCCGTTTCTTTCCATTTAGACCAGCGAGAACCAGTTCTCCCGGGCCGGTTAGTTCTGACAAATGGTAAGCGCTCTTAGACAGCACTCCAATGGCTCTCCAGACCCAAAACCTTTTCACCTTCACCATTTTGAAATAACAAAGGAAATAACCGAATTCTGCCCATACGGTTTCACTGCGCAGTCTGCATCTATGGCGCATGCCTTAAATGGTTGCTCCCAGAGCTCTTGTTTTTCGATCACTGGTCAAGGGGAACGAAGACTCTGGGAACGAGTTTGCTTCTGCGTAATGAATGATTTTATTTCCGTCTTGCTTGTTTTTGTGATTGTGTTTGTGCTTATGTCGTAGTGAAAGTCAAGTTTTAAGTCATCAGTATTCGACTGTCGCGAGGAGCATGTCAAGGTATGAAAAACAGTTTATTTAGCTTGCTATTGATCGAAGTGTATGTTTCGATTTTATATATATCGTTACGTTTTTCGCCCATCATGATCTTGAGAACAACAGATTGTATAAATCAACATTGATAATCAGAGGAGAAACTATTTTAGCGTTATTTTTCATCCCCAATCAGGTGGCATAATTCCATCTATGCGAAAAAAATACATTTTCTGGTTATGAGTCGTGTCTCAGGATATTTTAAGGGTGAAGAATGAAACTGATATTGCAAAAATACACTACATACTACGCTTGCAAATGAATTTCAACAGTTAACTCCCCGAGCATAGGGATTTGACTGAGTACAACAGTACACAAAATACTACAAAAGATGACAAACCTTTTTCCAAAGTGAATGTGCTTTTACACTTAGATCAAAATATCATCGCGATTTTGTGTATATGATGTCTCGTATAAACAATCAGACTCGCCAAGTTTTGTCGACATTCTACATGATAAAATTCGTTAGAGTGCGACAGTAGAAGGGGAAGCCAAATGGTCATATCATAGTTCTTGAGAATGAGCTGAAGGGAAGCCAAGTACAGTAAATTTCGTTATATGATACATTGCTTGATTTGTAAGCAAAAGCAGACAAAAGAAGACGACTCGACTCGTCTAATTATTCTGTTTGCTGGCCTGACAGTTAAAACACTAATATCATGGCCAATTATTGATTACTGTTAAAATTAAGAAAGCCCTATCTTGTGAAGTCATTGTTCAAAAGTTTCATAGACCTTTATTTTTACTTCTGAATTGGGTCTGAACTCCAGACGAAAATCTAAGTATATAAAATTGTCTCAATACTTCGCTGGGGTGCTGGAGAAAACGCATAAGCGGAAAATTAACTCATGCGAAGCAACTTTTCGTGAATATAAACTAATTTTGTAACTCACGCTTTTGCGTTTATGTGTAAACATGCTTGCAAGTGTTGATTCGAGCTTTCTTACAGAGGACAAAACTGTTCTGGATTGACGTCTTGCAACAAAAAATGAAAACTATTGACGCAAATAACTTTTCGATTTTCCAAAACTTTATTAAATTCCACTTTTGGAAAGTTACTTTCATTGAGATGACGTAAGAAAGAATCGCATGGCCGCGTATTTAAATTTGGCAAGTGAATCAGTTACAAAATAACGTATGCAAAATAATGTGATTTTTGAGAAAAAGAGTCAAGTGTTGTTCTGCCAAGAACATTGTTATTTGTTTGTCAACTTTACCTCGTATGTGGCCTGTGAAATGCGATTCTGTCTTCAGACATTCAGTCATCTTATTTTTAAAACAACTTGAACCTTTGATTCGCTAAACAACTAATGTATCAAAGGTTATAATGATATTTAGATGAATTTTTAATTTCCGCATACTTACTGGTTGATTTCACGACAAAACATCCACAAACACGCAACGATGTTCCTTGCTCAGGAACACTAGTCTAACACTTCGATAAGATGAAAAACATGTGACTTTTTTAATATTACTCTTTTACTTTGTGATTCAAAGAGCAAATTTGGACGCACTGTGACGCAAGTCTTCCTTGCGCGATCTATACGAAGATAACTTGCTATGTGTGGAATTTAATGATTAACGTTTAGGACAATCACAAAATTTTTGCGTCACTTTGCTTGTTTTAATTTTTTGTTGCAAGACAGTGTTGTCAACGG
>JAHPZR010009892.1:12500-20000 GCA_019787425.1 Platygyra sinensis
AAGACGCGGACTGCTCCATTCTGCAATTTTTGCAGCTTGTCTTGTAAAGTAACCTCACAGGTTCCCCAAAAAGTCTAAAAAGTACTACAGTAATCAAAGTGAGGCTGTATTAAAGCTTGGTATATAGGATGTAAGGTCGCTGGAGGAACCAGGTGCCTAACACGTTTCATGGCACCGATTCTAGAAGCGATCTTTTTGGTTAGTTTTTCAATATGGCAATTCCAGCTGAGTTTGTCATCAATTGTTATACCAAGTGGTTTCATAATTGCAACCTGTTTCACCCGAGTACCGTCGACGTCCATTGAGATTAAAGGCCGAGACACGCGATGCACGCGATGCGACAAATCGCGGCTACACGTCGCGGGGACAAGTCGCCTTGTGTGCACTGCTGTTGCGACAAGGCTTTGTGCTTATTTGGTCGCTGCGATATGTCGCACGAATTCAAACCAGTTTGAATTCGTGCGACAGATCGCAGCGACAAAATTCTGTCGAAGCGACAATGATTTTCACATGTCACACGAGGTGATTTGTTGCAGCAACCTGTCGCGGCGACGTGTCGCATCGTGTTTCTCGGCCTTAAGAGAGAAGCAGCAATGGTATTTAGCCTTTGGCCAGATCCTATCAGCATAAATTCTGTTTTGGTCATACTTAGAGTTAGTTTGTTTGCATTTAGCTAAGTATGCACATTCAATAAGTCCTCACTAAGACATGATTCAACTCGGCTACCTACATTATTATCTGCATAAGTCAGCGTATCATCGGCGTACACCCTTGGTTCTCAGTGTGACAAACAATTTGGTAGGTCATTTATACATAAAAAGAATAAGAGTGGACCGAGGATGGTCCCTTGAGGGCCACCGCAGGTCAATACGCGGCTGTTAGATAAGGACCCACCAACTGAGCATTTTTATAAACGGTTCTCTAAATACGATTGAAATGCGGTTCTGTTATTTGCTTGTTTGATCACTTGAACGCTTCAGCTTGATCTGTCTTGCTTTCAACCAATATTACTGCTTTTGTAATGAAACGAATGAACGCAGTCACATCGATATAGTCGAGAGATTGATTCCATTATTTATAATGGCTTCTGGCTTATAATCCGTGTACAACATGTTCTCATAGGAATCTGTTATAAAAGGGCACCCTATAGTACTGAAAGACACTAGGTCATGTCAAGGGTCCGTGTAATAGAAGTTTACAGCGGTTATCAGTCACACGCGCCCTCCAACGATTTTTTTCCATTTCGAAAACTACGTTTTGGTGGACGTCAATCAAATGTCTCCATGACAATAACGGCGTCAAATTCTCAGAGTATCCGAGTTGCTCTTTCATATCATCATTACTTGACTCGTCGATAAACAGAAACTGAGAAGTAAGACTTATAAAATCGTTTGAAGCGCCTTTTCGTTCGTCTCGCTCACGGGCAATGCTTTGAAGCTACAAATTTACAAACATTGTACAACCACAACAACATGAGAATGAACTAAATATAAATATAAACTTTATTACAGAATGAACTACAAAAGTCTAACTGCTAATCTCTTGCGGCTTTCGTTACCTTTTTATTTCTGACATTCCCACGTGCCGTGTGGTTCTCTTGACGGTTTGCTGTGCATATAATTTGCCTGTCTGGTACTAGTATTCCAACCACGCTTGAAACTCGTCAAGATTGATCTCTGCATGCCGGGATTATCAGTATTTTAGCAAGGCGAATGACAAAAATTTCTGCGGTGAAAATAATCTGCATCCATAACAAGCTGATAAATAGTCAATCTCCACATAAAGCGACTCATTTCAGAGGCCAACTTTTTCAGCTACCTTGTATCTTTCCTTTCTTCGACTTTCTCTTTGGCGGATCGCTCACGGCTCTAATTTTGTTTCGTACGCCGCCTTCTTCACAAACGTTTCGCTCGCAAAAAGTGTTTATGCTATGCAATTCAAAGACAAACCATGTTTCCTCTACATAAGAGCCCTCCATCTCAGCGAAATTGCAAATTACTTTGTCAGAATAACTGAGCGATTATTCCTGATCCAGCGACGATCGAACATGGCCGTGAAACTGACACGACGAAATGAACACGAATATTGTCATGGATACATTTGATTGACGTCCACCAAACTTAGTTTTTGAAATGGCAAAAAATCGTTCAAGGGCGCGTGTGACTGATAACCGCTGTAACTCTAGCATCAAATGTTTTGAAGTGGGAATTATTTCAGTATTACCCTATGCTAACAGAGATATCTGAATTGTTTTTCCTGAAATAGAAAACTAAAATTACTTTGCATGCCTTACTTTATCTTTCTATTTTGGCTAAAACCAATCCGACGCAATCGCTAAAATGCGAAATGTAAAAAGTTTATAAAACGTCGTCACTTGCATGATCTTACAATTGTGCTTTTGTTCCTAGTAGGAGTCTGATCATCCCGCATCTGGCCATGACTTCTTCTTCAAAGACATCTCATAAACATGGAGAGCTATATCCATCCCCTGGCAAATTAAATGTAACAATACTAGCCTCAGAATGGAGATCGACTAAAGGCGGACTCTCCACCTTAAACAGAGAATTAGCCATAGAGTTGGCTAAATGTCCTGAGGTGGAAATCTCTTTCCTTGTTCCACAATGTAGCGAAGAAGACAAGAGAACGGCCCTTAGTCACCACATTAAAATTGTCGAGGCAACAAGACTGACTGGGTTCGATGAACTAGATTGGCTAAGCTTTCCGCCAGATCATTTGCAAATTGATGTCATCGTTGGTCATGGAGTGAAGCTTGGTCACCAAGCACAAGTAATAAGAAAGTCTCACAAATGTAAGTGGATTCAAGTTGTCCACACAGACCCAGAGGAACTGGGAATGTATAAGTCCTACCAAAATCCGATTTCAACGGGCGAGAAGAAGCACAAAGAAGAAGTGGAACTTTGCGAAAAGGCTGACTTCGTTGTAGGAGTTGGACCAAAGCTGTGCGAGGCTTTTCGCAGATATCTTCGCTGGTGTAAGAAAGATGAAACCATTCTTGACCTTACCCCTGGTGTCTTTGATGAATTTGTGAATGTTGAACATGCTCCTGAAGACAGAAAACGATGCGGCATTTTAGTGTTTGGCCGCGGAGATGCTGAAGATTTTCAATTAAAAGGTTTTGATGTTGCTGGCAAAGCGGTCGCTGAGTTGAATGATGCTCATCTTGTTTTTGTTGGTGCCCCTGAAGGAAAGCACGAGGACATAGCAAAGCGTCTTCTTGAGTGTGGTCTTCCTGCTCACCGCCTGACAGTGAGAAGCTTCCTGCAAAGCAGAGAGGAGTTGAAACGATTGTTTTGCGAGGTAGACCTTGTTCTGATGCCTTCCAGAACAGAGGGATTTGGCTTGACAGGTCTAGAGGCACTATCAGCTGGTCTCCCTGTACTTGTTAGCGGGAACTCTGGATTTGGAGAAGTCCTACGTAAAGTACCGTTTGGTTCAGCGTGTGTGATTGATTCCGAGGATCCTCTGGTATGGGTTGAAGCCATTAAGGAAGTTTGGAATAAAGATCGAGAGACAAGACTTCAGGAGGCTGAACTGTTGCGTTCTTCCTATAAGAAGAAATACAGCTGGGCCAAACAAAGTGAAGACCTTGTTGAGAAGATGGTAAACATCGTTAATCAGGGTTAGTATTTAGGTGGTAACTTTACTGCACAGCTCTGTATCTTTGTATTTATATCTAATCAATAGGTCTTCACAAACGTTAATTTATACCAGGTAGTGCAAATTATCGTTGGATTTATGGATACTATCTGGTGTTACATGAATAAACAATGTGGGATCACCAAAACTGTGCATATTCTCTCGTGTTCTGTAGATTTTCAGACCTTAAATCAGGGAGAAGAAGGATTATCTGTTTCATCTTCAACCCAGGGTACTCAGACGATGCGTGGAGAACAGACAGGTACCTGCGGCTCTAAACACTAAACAATCAAATTCATACTCTGATCATTTGTTTAGGTAATCATATGATTTCGAGTGCAATTTGGAATGAATAAGCACGAGTAAATTTTTCAAAGATTACAAAAAAATGCATGAGCCCGTAGGGCGAGTACAATTTGTAGTCTTTGAAAAATTAACGAGTGCTTATTACTCGGGCTTTCCAAAGGAAACACCCTAGTTGAAATTTCGGCTTCGTTTTCTTTTCGTTCAGCCACAGTTTGCAATTCTTTAATTAATACGCATGCGCGAAGATTTTACTGATGAGCACATGGCATGATGTAATGCGGGCGGCGAAGAGTTTATGCGGTGGAAGATCAGCACAAATACTGTGTACGGATACAAAACGGATACAAAATGTGCACACAGCGTTCGCGGTAGACCGACACTAAAAGATGAGGAGCGCTTTCGGAACGGGTTGGTCCGCAAACCTTGCGAGAGATCTCTTTATGAGCGAACATTTATGAGTGAACCTTTCATCGAGAAACATGCTATATCAACTTAGTTATGTAATGTTAATCGAGAGAAGCATAAACTAAAGTCTCATCGTGTATGTAGACGCGATCGTGAACCAAGCAGAATACCAATAAGAAGTTTGAAAAGTCTAAGGAACAAAAGCAGAAAGGTTAGAGAATTTGTCTATGCACTGTAAAGTGATTGTGTGTGCCTCAGTTACTGTCAACTTACTTTTATTGTAAACAGTGCACACCAATATAATTTTTGGAATCGCTCTGCATTTCTAAATTAAAGAAACATCAAATACCATCAATAAGTTTGAAAGAATCTTTCTGTGAAAATTCTGTGAAAATTTCTGACTGCCGGGCATTTAGTCTATTTAAGACATTGCCCGGCTGCCGGGCATTTAGACACAGCACACTATTTATGTCTGTATTTTAGCTTCTATCTCGTGGTATAATCTAGTAAAATATCTTAGCTTCTCCCATATTGGCCCATACATTTGTTACCCTCATTCATTGCTAACAAGCTCTGCAGGTTACGTCTATTTAGTTCACGATACAGCTATACCTTGAGACACTGCCTCACTATATAAATCCCAATACACTGTCAGAAGGCACCTTGCACGAGAGTAAACAGTCTGTAACAATTTAGTTTTAAAATTTCCCATCCTCCCTCCCCAGGAGAAGGGATTTTATCTGCCAATAGGCTGGGGTCACTCCCTGTGGTTCGCCGGGTCGAGACTGCGTAGCGACTTCCCCCAAGCTTTCGCATTGCTTGTGTCTTGTGCCATCATATATCCTTACCTTTATCCTGTCCGATCCTGGGGAGATAAGAAAAAATGCTCTGCCAATCCTCTTGTTCTATTCCCAGGTTAGTAAGCTTTTTAGTTTGTGCGCCAATCACTGCATGAACTCGCGTCAAACCTGCCACTAAAAAGGCTTTATCCCCTTCAATTATGCCATATTGTTGTTCGCGTATTTTTTTTGTGTCTTACCTTTTACCTGGTTACGTTACGTTCTACTCTTTATAGGATATATCTGGTGGTTAGTTTGAAAAACAGAATAGTGATGTTAACACACTATAAAATTTTGTCTGTCGTGATTTCACTTTAAAATTAACATTTTGGAACCACACTCGTTGTCGCCCAATGGTTCTTTTAGTTGAACATATGGATCATATTTACTTAACAAAAACATTTAAGTCAGGGACCAGCCCTACCATGCCTACAGCATCCTTAGTTCTTTTGTCGTCAGGTTTTAAAGTTTTTTGAGACAAGCTTGAGCCTGTTATTTTTTTTTCAGAGGTTACATTTCCCGATGGGAACTTGAATGGTGCAAAAAATGGAAGTCTTCCAAACCATGCAGCGAAAAGAACCAAGCTCTCTTTTAACGACACGGAAGGTAGAGGGCATAAAATAAATTCTGGCGAATTATTTCAGAAATCTCCGAAATTGCAGCTACCAGTGTGGTCGGGAAAATTAAAAGAGATTATTAAGAACATGGCAGGAAGTGTTTATCGTTGAAATCGAAAAAGTCCTTTAGGACGAAATATAATACTTGACAGTGTTTAAAGCTCGGGTGAAATGGGGTCTTTAATAATTCCTAGTTCTGAAAAGCAGAATTGTTAAGTGGCATACTGCAGTGTTAATTAATCATGGACTTCTTTTGCTAATCCTCACTTGTTTACATACTTGTTTTTAAAATTTCAAAAGCACAACTCACTTGTGATCAGATGGCGTGGCAGAATGATTCTGTACCAGACGGCGTTGGGGATGACCCTCCTTTCACTGATGATGATGTAGCTAGATCGCGACAAGGTGGGACAAGAGTAATTATAGACAAATTGGGCAGTCAGCATTTTTTTCTGCATCCCTTTCGCTATATATTTCTTAGGACTGTAAAACGTTCAAATCACCAAACTACATGATAATAATCTAGAGAATTGAATTTCTCTGTACGTTTGAGCGAAATTAAAGGCACTAACACATGAACACGTGAACGACTAATCAGTGTTAAGATATACCAACAAACTTTATCTATTTGCATTGCATATACATGGTTGCATTTCTGCTTTATAAATTTTGACATCAGTACTATTACATTCCACAATGAACACCCTCGGCATTCTTTTGTGACATCCCACTTGTCTTTGCATGCTCAGTCAGAGCAATCGGGATTTGTCGCCACGTTTTGAGCTCTGCACAAAATTTCCCTCTTCTCTCAGCAGTGAAGTAAAATGTATTTGCCTATCAGGGAAATAATGGTCATGGTATATTTTAAGGTTGTGGAAAGCTTCAAAAGCTTAAAGCAATAACACTGACATAAATTCACCCAGGACAATTCCTCTAGAAAAGGTGCGGCAGATAAAACAACGACCTTGGTTTTTTTTTATCTGTATGCTGGCAAAAATAATCGACCAAATTAATCGATGATTTTGATTTAATATCCTGCATTTGCGTCCTTTAAAAGCTTTTTTTTATTAGGTTTGGAATAAGTTATATATTTTTCCACTTTTAATCGACAGCCCGGGAACAGGAAGAAGCAACCCAGCTTGGTGGTCAGTCGCCGTTGGACAGTAGGGATCATGCTGGTGGTCCTACAGTGGCTGGGCGGAGTGTTGGTCAAGAAGCAGCTGCTCCACAAATGAGCTATTGCCTTGCTGCTGTTGGTCATTTTACATCATCTGGTGGAAACATAGGTGGGTCAAAATTCAAGAATCAGCTGATTAAGAAATTAACAAGAAACGATAACTTGAAACGTCTAGATTTAAACCGGGTTGCAACAAATATCTCAATAGGTTTGTTAGCAGAGGATGACAACATCAGGCAAAATTCCATTGTCAGAACGTAATTTGAAAGTTTCTTTAAGGTGGCTCCCTTGAGTATTTACGAACACCCTCGCTATAGAGCGCGTGTTAGAAAAGGAATTTTAGTTAATTTATCTTAAAGTTTTCCCTGTAGAGATTTACCAGTATGGATACTGTTTAAACAAGGCTTATTTTTTGGATTAAGGCCGTTACTATGGCAACATCTCATCTAATGACAGAGATATATTCCTCATTTTGGTGTAAACTCCTTAATATCTACCT
>JAHPZR010009892.1:25000-30000 GCA_019787425.1 Platygyra sinensis
GAGGGTGGGTAGTTGATGGAGGGCAAGAGTTCACAATAGAGAGGCCAGCGTACGAGGCGAAGAAGTTCACCTTTTATCGCGTAAAAACTGCTCCTGAAGAAGCAGGAATTGAACCAGGCCGGGCCGAAAATGGTATTGTGAAGTGCGTGTTTGCACCTGAAGCGTTCATAAATATTCCTGTGATCATTCCTGAATCGCCTCAGCCACTGAATGTAAATATACCTCCATCCGCGTCAGTTGGTGATCTAAAACGTGAAATGCAACACCAGTTGAATGTGGCTGAAGATCCTGATCAAGTTCTTTGTGCCGAGGAGGACAAGGTTTTATTAAACTCTGATTCAGTGAGGTAAGTGCAAACACTCACCTCCTCTCGGGATTAACATATATTACTTCAAGAATCATTTTCTTTACTTTTTTTATTTTCGAAGTATTGCACTGAAACAAAAGCTAATACTTCGTCCCTCTCCAACTAACTGTCCCTGCATCTGTAAGGATTGTGCACGTGCGCCATTACATGTATTAGAAGGATTGTCGGGAAAAGAGACTTGGGCAAAACTCTAACTGAAATCCATCAGTTTCCTTTTTAAAGGAATTAATCATGTCTTTTGTTTTGATTTTTTGATTTTTATTTTTAACAGGGGTCTATCTACAGGAAATCTAAGGCTTATTGATACCGAACTTGAGATTACAATCGAGACGTCAACAGAGACAAATTTCTCCCTGAAGGTACATCCAGGAAGAGCAAATGTACGCGATGTAATGGAACAGGTAGAAAGGAAGATAAAAGTTCCCCTAAGGGACCAAAAGCTGTACCATGGTAGAGCCCGTCTATCAGACGCACCAAGAAGAGGCCTTCCTTATGGACTCATCTGTAGTCCACAACCGACGTTAATACTCATTATGCCAGAGTATATTCATATCACATTAGCAAATGAAAATGGCGTCTTGCATACCATAAAAATAGATAAGGAAAAAAGTCTGAAAGCGCTCATGGAAGAGATACTTTCGTGCAGTTCCCTCCAGGAAAACGAAGAAGCAATTCTCTTCTTTAATGGAAAGCAAATGTGTCCCACCAAAGATGAAGGAACTTTAACAAGCCTTGGTCTTGTCTCTGGGTCAAAGTTGGAGCTGAAAGTAAAGATAATGTTCATTACAGTTCAAGTTTGCTTTCCCAATGGATCGCCAACTGTCAGTGTGAGATGTAGTCCCCATGAGACATTCAAGGACTTGGTAAAACAGTTGGAAACGGGGGGCAAGAGAACAGAGTTAAAGAGAGTTAGATTTGCGATGCAAGAGAGAGTCTTTGATCCAAATCAAGACAAAGCTCCACTGCAAGGTACAACTGATACTCCCTTGAAAACTATTAACCATTAGAATAAAAAATAAGACAAAAAGTACACTCAACGCCCTACCATAAAATATTTTGTAAACAATAATCAAGAGAATAGATAACAAAAAGGAACAGAGTAAAGAGAGAGAGAACAAAAAGTGAAGATTTAACAGCATTTTCTGTTTTCTTTTGTGTATTAGAGTATGGAGTCGCACATGGTTCGGTATTAGAAATGAGGAAGGATAGAGGAAAATCCAGCGCTGCTAGTGGCGAATCTGGCGATGCTGACGTTTCCACGCGCGAAGGGGAGGAGTAAGTGTATGCCATCTTAGCGATACAAGTTGCTTTGCTCATTTCGCCCCTCAAGGGCTCTGTCAAACCACTTTTAAACTATTTTAACCACAAGAAGTTTTTTTTGAAATCTTCTTTACACTAGATGCTCAGTGTTAAGTAAATTTAACGAAAACGCCATTAATTTGTGTTCAAATATTACCGAAGCAGGTTTCTTATTTTTACAAAATTAATCTAAACTCTTTTCAATTTCGATTTCTTTTTGCCAGCCGGAGGAACTTTTAAAATAAATATACGTCATGTGGGAATTCGTGTGCACGCGGTCGCCTCATGCCTTAGTGCTCTGGACCCTGGATCAAGCGATCTGGGCTCTAGCCCTGGCAGGGGACATTTTGTTATTATTACTGAAAACAATGTTGGTGCGAGTTTACCTGAAAGTCGATTAGAGGTTATGTTAGTAATCGTTAGTTTTCTTAACATCAATTATTCAAAAATTTAATCTTTTTACTGTTTTATTATAAGTAACATTTGAGAAAAAAAACTTTTTTTTATCTTTTTATTGAAACCACTGAATAATTTTTAGCTGATGGAAGTAATTTTTATGTGATTTTTTTAAAATAAAGTTTGTAGTTTACAATTAAAATTATTATTATTATTATTATTATTATTATTATTATTATTATTATTATTATTATTGTTATACATTGTAGTCACCATCTGTCTTCTCATTGGCTTTAAGCCTACAGTTAATTCTGGGAAACAGCGCAACCTACAGATTATTCACTAATCTGTACCTACAGCCTTCGGCTTCGGCTGATAACACTTACTTCGACCTTGATTATTCCGGATATCACAAAAACCTCATCCAATAATTGTTTATTATGATTATGATTATGATTATGATTATGATTATCATTATCATTATCATTGTAAATACTTGTAAGTTTGATGTATATGAATATAGACACGAATTGACACTTTTCTCTTTCGATGATTTGTTTATACAGAATAAATACATCATTAAATAGCGTGCAAGGCAAATTCAAAACAGGTAACTAGCTCTTTCATGTATGATGACTAGTGTAATTCTGTTATCAAGCAAATGTAGATCAGGAGTACATGAATCTGCATTGTTTGACAGAGTTAAACCAGCTATGATCTCGATGTAAGAGAGAATAAAGAACTCAGCGATAGAAGGCAGAAACATACATCGTGCGTGGGGAAAAACAGACAGTACTAGGACAATAATGTTTTGGATGACGTTAAAATCATTGATGCTCCCGGCAGATTAAATTTATATGGCGCTATGAAAGTAAGGGTGTGGCTGAAGTTAATATGATAGATTTCCAAATAATACTATCATTCTATTTTACTGATAGCTAAGCAGATAGTGTGCGAAGATAGAACAGAAAATGTTGCCTGTAAGGAAACGTGTTTGACAAGTAGGGCAAGCTAACGCCGGCTGTAAAATGATTACAAACTGACTACTTTGAAGTAATTATTACTCAAAACAGAATACCTTCCGTATATCGCTAACATTATACGAAGTCAGCTCACAGACCTAGTTTTGATATCGTCGAGGGCGAAACAAACTAAAACCAGAGATAATCGTGTTCTACGCTTTCTTTGCTTTCTCGCCTTTTACCGACTGTCAGTTCGATTTACCGCCACAGCATAGCAAAAAGGTATCTAGAGAAGATGAAGGATTCTCTGAATACACAGATGTGCAAGCTGGTTTTCACAAGAAGAGATCCTGCTGTGACCAGACAGCTACAATGAGAACTGTCGTGGAGCGGACCATGGGATGGAACACTAGGCTATGTCTGGTTTTTGTAGACTTTGAAAAGGCCATTGATTCTGTGGATTGGGAGATACTCTGGAAGGTTGTTCAGTACTACTGGATCCCTGATATAATCATAATGATCCGGGTCTTTTACGATAGCTTCCAAGAAAGGGAAGTGGTGATATGAGGGAGCCCTTAATTTCAGCATGAGTACTGAAGTCCGCAAGGGGTGCCTGCTCGGCCCTTTTTTCTTCCTCGTGGCGCTAGATCGCATGGGTGTTTTGACAAGCCATTGGTGACAATGAACAGGGATCCAACTTTCCCTCAGGCTGTAAAAGTTAGAGGACTTGGACTTTGCTGACGACATGGTTTTGCTGAACCAGAAAATCGCTCACATGCGCAAGAGGCTGAAGGCACTGCAAGAACAAGCTGCCAGGGTCGAGCTCTAGGTACATCCAACCAAAACCAGAAAACGCTGGCAATATCAGCTAGGCAGGAGAGACCCTGGAGTAGGAAACAGGTTTCACAGATGTTGAGGCCAAGTGCAGGAAGGCTCAAGCTGCTTTCTCCATATTTTTAAGACCAAGATGGCGATCTAAGTTTAACTCTCTGTTGACGAAGATAAGGATCTTCGATTCCAACGTGAAGTCCGTTCTGATTTCTACGCGTTATTTTCTCATAATTTGCTAATTAAAAATGGAAGCGGAACAATTTTTACTGGACGGAACAATTTTTTGCGATTTTTCTGGACCCATACTGTTAAAAAGCATGCCATATTGGATTGTAAAAACTTACAGAACATTTCGAAAGAGGATAATTTTCCACATAAAAAATTCGCAGACCACTTTGGATTGATTTTATGTTAAGCTAGGTGCTGTCCAAAAAAAACAAATTTGCTTTGACTTGTAGTTTTCAAAAAAGTTTTTCGGACATTAGACTTGTTAGAGGTTGAAAAAATTGGATAATTCATTTTATTTCTTTTATTGGTTTTGGTATTTGTTGTATAAAGGTATACGGTACCCTTGAATAAAGTCAGTGTCCTTTTAATAATGGTTATTTCTTCTTGCATGTGTAGGCTCAATCAGAGATAGCATTCCTTCTGTGTAGTGAATAACATTATTACGTTAGATTAAACAGGCCATTATTTGACCAGAGGTACTGTGCAACTGCCACTTGTCAGAAGTTTAAAGTTACAAAGGAATAGACATCTTTAGCTTGGACGGTTTGTTGCCCCATTTCAGACCATGTGATGATACTCTTGAGAATTCTTGCTTTCAAATATTCAAATGGTCTCGTGTATATGTATGAATAATATTTAGATAGATAAAAGAATAATTCTCTAGAGAATATCACATGATCTGAAATGGGAAGACAAACCGCTCAAGCTAAAGAGGTCTATTGACTTTGCTAATCAAAAACAGCCTATGTGATACATATTTGCACCCAATTTATTACTAATTTATATTTCGCATAACACGGATTGAAGGTACTTAAAATACGTTATTGCATGCGGTATACAATCATTTGTGGACACACCCACAGATTTATGAAATAATCCCTAATCCGCCTAAGTTAACTTCATTTATACTGTGTGAG
>JAHPZR010009892.1:35000-42500 GCA_019787425.1 Platygyra sinensis
TCGAAAAAAAAAAAAACAGAAGAGTTCGTGTCCGTTTCTTCTGCAACGGCAAGGCGGTAGAAGCCGAAAAAATCGTTAAGCTCGGATTGGGCTGAAAACTTAGCGGAGAGTATAAAGGACTCTTACTTCGACCAGGAGCAAATTATGGCTCAAGAGTTGAACGAGCAGCCAAGCGCCGAATGCGACTCGTCGGTTTCCACATGAACATTTAGTGCAAGCCGAACGAAAATCACAGTTGAAGAACCGCTTGAAGATCTAGAAAGCGAAAACACTAGAACATGGCAAAAGTTCCATGGCCCCGCTATCGTAGCCTGTGAAAGACTGCAGGAGAAGATCAACAAATCGGTGACTTGTCGCTTTTGTCAAGGAAACGTTGAACTTGTGGAAAACTTACGAACTTTGTTCCACTTGGATGTTCCAGTGCCAGAACGAAAACTGTCCGTCGCACTAAACTAATCTTGCATTTCCGACGACGGAAAAAAGCAGGGCGTTCGCGATAAATCGCGCATCGGTTCTTGGCTTTCGAGCTATCGGTGGCGGTCACGTCCCGCGTAAAGATTTGGCCTGCTGCATATCACCTGTCAAACGCCTATTGCTATTGCAAGATGATTAGGTGTTATAATCCTGTTGCGGGTAAGATGCCGCAAAAAAATATATTTTTTGTTTTCTCGGAACGAAAATTTCGGAAAGTGAAGCGTACGTTTTAAAAACCAAGTCGGAAGCCCCTGAACCGATTTTGCTGAAATTTGGCCAGCTTATTTTCAGATAGTTTTCTTCGAAAACCGTGTCGACGATTTTTGTTTTCTTTTTTCCGTTTTCGAATAGTCGTCGTTTTTTCAAAGGAATTGCTGTTGATTTGCCCCCTCTGACTTTATCCTAGTGTCACAAAAGAACAAATCCACGAGTCAAAAATCTGAGACACGCTTTTTTAGTAGAATGTGTGAAGAAGCAAATGCGATGTTTATATTTCTCTTCCGGTCATTTTTAGAGGGGCTGGAGTTGAATTTACGTAGATATATGCTTTTGCAAAAAAACGTCTCAATTACGCTCTCTCTTACGATTTTGAGATTTTTTAAAGGAATAAGCCATAATGTGAAACTATTAAGCTTTCAGAAAATGTATGGTTTGTTGGGGTTTATAAGAAAAATGAAAGCGCTACAGCGATCCGCGCGCGGATGGTCCTGACGGGTGGCTGATAACTTCATGTACTGCTGCAGTTCATTTTTCTCAGCCTAGTTTTCAGACCTCTAATCATTAACCGCGCAGCCGTAGGCTGGGCGGGTCATGTTCTGCCTTCGGTTTATTTTATTTTATTTTTTTAGTTTTGTCGGTTACTTATCCAAATCCTCCGCGGATGATGTCATTATCAGCCAATTACAGGCCATTTCTCAGTTCTTTTCGTCATATCCCCCCTCAGGAGGGTTTTGTCAAGTTAGCGAGTTAACTGTTTAGACAAAAAATGGCCGCCGACGGGAAAAATGTTTATTTGGTCAAACTTGGGCCAAAATCCTTCGGCGATGGGCGTCAGGACATTTGCAAGGATAAAGCATCTAATTTGGGACCAGCTGCTGGCTACTAAGGCTGAAATTATCCAGAGTTAAGCTGTATTTTCGTTTTGCGTGCGAAACAGAAGTTTCTGTTCACTTTCGAAGGGAATATTCAGTGCGCTAAAAAGGTATTACGTCTGGCCATGGAATACGCTGATGGTGATAAATGTAAGATCGTGTTTACTTCGCCAGAAGCAATGGTGGAATTTTCTGGGCAAAAAAAGTTAAAACTTAGCCTTTGCGCTCGTCAAAAACCCTTTTAATATATGTAAATTTATATTCCTTTGAAAGGTCAAGGTATTTTTTCCTTAGACATAAACAAAATTCTCCGATTACAAGTCACGCTAGACCCGCGCCATGCAAAGAATGTAATCAGATACGCCTTTCAGCATATATATGCTGAAAGGCAGCTAGAGTCACGTTTTCGCGTAATGAAATTCGGTCGTGATGTAACAGTAGATGACGGCGGTAACTATGTCACGTTTCATGAGCTGAACGTTCGCATAAAGATTAAAAATAAATAAAATCTCTTACAACCCAGGCACTGAGCCAACTTTGAATCACGCAATCTCTGTTGTTTCCAATCTTTTAAGCTAAAGACTTGTTTTCATATCTCAAACCGCCCTCTCTCTATTCACTTACACTCACATGAAATTTCTAAGTTTCTTGACACCGAGACTTAGGTCGTGTTTTATTGGGATCAACCGTTTCAGGTTGGTTGGGTTGGTTGAGTTGTTTCGTGTTCTATTGGCAAAAAACCGTTGACGGTTGGTTTGGTTGCTCAACTTTTTCAACCCGAATCAAACCGGGTTGAAACGTTTGAAAAAGCATTGGTAGCGACCGCTTTTGTTTTCGCAGGCGCTAATAGCTGCTACTTGCGTGATTGATTGCGTGATTAGTTCAATCACTACTCGCGCGACGCTCCTTGCAAACAAGAAAGACGAAAAACACGTTTGAAATGATCCGGTCTGACAAATTTGCTACAACTTCTTCTTCGTGTCCACGAATTCTAACAGCAGGTTTCCGTTCATGCTCAAAAAACAAGGCTGCCAATCCTTCAAGTTCATCCTCTGATTCAATTTTTACGACATATTTTTCTAAAATTCCCGAGATAAAAAAAAGAGAACAGCAAGAGCACGGTGAGCACCCAACCCGCCATGTTTACCCCGTGGATCTGCGGACAGGAAGGTTACACGGTAGTCTGGTAAAGAACTATTCCCAGGAGTGACCGCGTTGAAACCGAAAATGGTTGGAAAAGTGTTCTATTGGAAAACGTCAACTGCATCAACCTAAACTGCTTTTGGTTGAAACGGTTGATCCCAATAGAACACAACCTTAGTTTCTGCTCAACAAATGTTGTCAAAGTGCAAGTGTCTTGAATTTTAAAGGCAAAAAAAGTTTCGAAGTCACAAGGTAGTTTTGAACCCGGCTTGCCAGATCGGCAGTCTTCTACCGTAACCACTAGATCACCGAGGATTCGCTGCCGGTCGATGGTTCGATTTAAGTACTACATATAATCATTATTTACTTTGTGTACGAATCACAAGGTATCCAAGGGCGGTTTGAGATATGGAAACAAGTCCTAACCATCTTTTAAATTGTTTCTGGGTAATGTTTTCTCGCAAAACGTTGTTCCTAAATATTACGTAATGTTTTTGTGAGCGCAAAAGAGTTACAAAAGCGCGGTTTGAAGTTTTTTTAAACTTCTTGTTTCAAAAATTTTGATGGTTATTTTTAACTCATTCATGCGCGTATGTGCAATGTTGGGCCTTCATCCGGGAATTTGCGTGGACTTTTAATCGGCGTGGACGGAAATGAAATGTTTATTAATTTATGCAGAGGTTAACCGGAAGTAAAGGTGGGGATGAAACAAGGCAATGCGCGCTGGCTAGAGTCTGAACTTCGGCCTTACTTCGGTGGAACTTGCTATCCACTTGGCCATCTCAACATTCCTGCGTTGAGAGGCGTTAAGAAACGATATTTATAGTTGGGGTGTTACCGCTGGCCATATATAAGAACGACATCAGCCTGAACCCCCACAACACATGTTCTTGTATGTGGGTTTTTACTGTATCGCAGAAATTTGCGCTCACGGGCAAACTCATAATAACAACATATCGTCCATACATACATAAACGTTTAGATCGACAATCAAGTCGCACACACGGTAGGACAAAGGTCTACATAAAATTTACTTTTTATATTTCCTGTCAAAGATACCATGATTGTAGCATCAAGTAATCAAGAGTCACTATAACGCCATCAAACATTCGAGACTGCTTTTATCACATCACCAAACATTTCGAAGCTCGTCAAAATTTATTGCTGCAAGTGTCCTCTTCCTCTTTCTTCTTGATGTTTGGAAATGTGATAAGACGCTGTCTCTCATGTTTGTAAATAATTTCAGACTGACTATGCTAGATTTATATGAAAAAGAATAAAAAATAATTATTATTTAGTATGCACACTCTCTTGGAAAATGACGTTACAATAATGTGATCTTTGTACTTTTTAGTGCCACGTGCTTGTGCAAGTATCGCTAATGGTAAGAAATATTCCTTGACCGTTTTACTTTGTTTTCATGGTAATTAATGCAAGCATGACGCTTAAAATATTTCCGTAAAAATGTAGGCTACTATTCAACCGCAAATTTTTATATTGTTGCCTAGGATGTGATGATTAACAGCGCTAGCCATGTCTGTATCTTAATCAGATTGTATTATTTTTATTTTCAGTACTTACCGCATCCTTAGTGCGCACGCAAATTCACATGTCACGTCAGGCATCGAGCGCGCGCTATAGGACAGATGGCCATTGCTATATCTTTACCTGGATTAAACGACCTTGGACGTTCGGTGACCCCTATTTTTCTTTTTGTGCATCATTTTTAACTTGGAAATTATTTCTTATTTTCCAAGTTGTAGTGGTGGTTTCGATTTCACTCCATCACTTCATCACTGCATCACTCCTTCACTCTTTCACTCCACCACTTCCCGTTAGACATTTGGAAACCCGGGAGAAACTTCCATATGAAAAAGCGGCAAGGAATGCTCTTCGGAAAATTTGAATTTAACTCCTACGGGAGACTTAAGTGGACGTTGCCTGAGCTTCATTTTACCCCTAAAAGATACCACTTAAATACGGAGCGATCCTATAAAAGGCAAGGACACGCCCCCTTGAAGCACTTTGTTGGCTTTTCTGTGCAATGGTTGAAAGCCAGAATAACGGTCGCATAACATAGAAGTCGTGGAGAAACAGCGTTTTTTTCGTCAAACCAACGGAGTCATTTAAGTTGCTAGGGAAAAATCGATTGGCTATAACTCTGCACATGTATGCTTCAATTGGACCAAATTTGGACAATACTCATAGGGGGCAAACATAGTCCAGTTCATGACGTCATCGTACCACGCCCAATGTCACGTGACCAGAAACAGAAAAATGCATTTTACCTGAATGGCTTAAACCTTTTTTCCGTATTTTTGGTACAATAACAAATCAAAAGCCGTTTCGAAGAAATTTAAGCATGCGTTTTGGCTTATGATGAAAAATAAAGAAATGAGAAAGGAAAATGTGCCTCTTTGACCACTCTTTTGCGCATAATTTTTTTGTTTTCCATTTTTTCGCAAAAACCCATGCTTGAATTCCGAGAAAATATGATGTTCTTTCGAATTGTTTTAAAATCCAGCAATTACAATTATCTCTCGAGGAGAAAAGTTCTTTTTTCGCGGAACCGGAGGTAATGACGGAATTTTCAGCTGCCTGGTACCTAAGCATTGTTGGCCAGGCTGCTAAGGCAACTTACATTCGTTGGTCGGTGTGAGTACGCAACAATTTTGCCAGTCTTTGCATCATGGAAGGTAGCGTCGGAGCTATAGTGGCCGCGAGTCAGATAAAAGCCGTCGAACTGGATTTTTTCTGTACGTCGAACTGCTTCAGTTCTTGCTTTTTGCCGCACGCTCCAGTCAGCGATCCTTTTTACGAACGGTGCAAACCATTCAACAATATGGATCCACTGAGTGAAACTGACGTGATCCAGACCGAGAGTCCCGAGAATTCTGTGGTAATCTTTGAAATATTGCCCATTGACAAGGAATGAAAGAGCAACGAAATTACGTCCTGCAGATCTTGGGCGAGTTGTGGCTTTAACGACAGGAATGCTACTCTTCAAGTTGACTTTTTTCCCACATCGACTGCACTCGAACTCAAACTCTTCAACTGTGTTTTGTTTCACCGAACAAAATTCGAATTCAGTTTCTTTTTCACAGTCACAGTGTTGTAAATGTAGATTACTCTAAGTACTGTTAAGCTTAAGTAGGTTCTCAAGCGAGGTTGATGTTGTATAAGGAGAAGTTGTCCATCACAAGTTTCGAGCTCGCCATTATTAGTCAAGTTTTCTATCCGGCCGAGTGGTTAGCATTTTTTATGTAAGAATGAAATTCTTGAAATAGAGCTGCTTTCAAAAATAATTTACAAGCCTCCTTGCTTACCGTCTGCTGACCTCTGCTGCTCCATGCTGTCTTTGGTGAGTGGTTGCAATTTAGTGGCCTCGATAGCTTCATTTATTTGTATTATATCTAAACAGTGGAGTTTCTCAGGTTCGGAAGGACAGTTCACCGACACAGGTTCACAAGGTCGCACAGTTTTATCGCTAAAGACTTCAGGGAGTTTCGGAGCGGTCAAAAAGGCCACGGACACAGAGTTTGCCGGTGGTTATAGAGTAATACTAATTTTAGTTTGTGTCTCCGCATCTTTGAGATTTCGATTCCTAACCTGACACTGGAAATCGTGTGCCGTCACCTTTTCGAAATTTCCCCATCAACATGCAGCCATCGCTGCGGCTTTCTGTTAATACGTCCGTACTTGGATGAAGTTTTCAAGCAAAACAGCTAAGTTTAAAAAATAAAGGCACCACTCACATGTTGTAACCATATGGAAGAACATTAATCCGAAAAAAACGTAAGCAAAAAGTGATTTTTGTGTTTGTTGCGGCGAAGTAAAAAAGTTAAACAGCAACTTGAATCGGCGAAGGGCCAAGGCGCCGAAAAAAGCGCGCGAAAAAAATTTTGGCTGACCAGAAGTGAATTTGCACCTGGGTAGCAACCGTGTAGCTTAGCAACGAGATACTTTAATGGGCCCTTAACAATTATTCCATGAGCGCGCGTTGGATATGAGATGGTAGATAGCCAACGAGGCGCGCAGCGCCGAGTTGGCTATAATCATCTCATATCCAACAAGCGCGAATGGAATAATTGTTTTATTAAAAACGCCCCCAAAACATAGAAAACTAGACTACAATAAAAGCAAAAAGGCCCAAAAAATCACGCATACGCTCACTACTTTTGTAGATCATGGTATAATGGCTCATATACCATGATGGCTAAGCCAATGAAAACTCTCGAATTGCATTATCCAGTAATCCAGTTTTTAATAATTCGGGTTATGTAAGTTTTCAGATGTTTCGGGCTTGGCCCTTCATCAGTGAAAAACGTTACCGATGTCCGTTGAAATCCTTGTTCGTTGATTTAACAACGAACATGGTTTTCGACTGATGAAGGGCCGAAACGTCTGGAAACAGTACCCAAAATGTGGCACTTTCATTCATGAATATTTTTGCTGAACACTTATACAGTATGATATATCACTTCGGTGCTTGATATACCGATCGTTGACTATATATTGTTGATGCATATAATGTTATTTAATGGGCCCTACCCAAACAACTAAATAGACCAATTTCGACATATTAAAATTCAGCCTAAAACAATAGACCTAAATACGAGGCTCTGGAGAATAACTACAGAGTCTGTGGGGTTTATTCCACAGAGCCTTGTACTGAGGTCTGTTGTGTTACGCTGAATTCTAATATATCAAAATTGGTCTATTACTCCCTATGCGTCCTCGTGCGTGCCAAGAATTTGTAGGGGGTAGGGGAGGAGGGAGGCTTTAGTGTGTT
>JAHPZR010009892.1:45000-50000 GCA_019787425.1 Platygyra sinensis
CTTGGGATATGGTCAGCGACAAAGTAATTGCATGATGTATCAGCTGGTTGGATTCTCAAAATTTTAAACGTTTCTTCTGTCAGCCAATGAAAAAATTCGAATTTTTTGTTGCGTTCAGAGCTGCTCGTCAATGTACGACATTTTAAAGCGAGTAGCACTGGGGACGCGTAGCACTGGGAAATGCGTCGACATACCTACAATACTCATTGCTTTCGCATGAATGAGCTTAAAAACGAGGATCCGCAATTACCTTGCATACGGTCGACGCGCGGGAAATTTGATTTGACCAATCAGGATTCAGCAGGCGGGAAAAACTTTACTGTCCTTACGTCAATGTAAGTTTGCAGGAAAGGCATTGAAGCCAGGCAACTTTTGTCGCTGCAGATGGCACTAAATATTCACGAAAAGGGATTTACAATTGTCAAAACCATATCAGTTCTTAAAATGTGAAAAATATGAAGACGTTTGTGTCTCCCAGCTTCTAATTTGGCGCGAAATTTGAGTCGCCGGCGTCCGGCATGCCAATTCGCTCGTAGTTCGTCGAGTGTCGCCAGGTAGGATAATAGTTGTCTTATTTTGAACAAAATATCCTGTTTCTCGTCAAACAAAACCCGGAATTCTCGAGTTAAGTATTAGAAGAAGCCAAAGCAACTTTAGCATTGTCTCTATTTTTGTTACCTGCGAAGAAAAAGGCTATTATCGTGTCGTTTCGGTAGGACAGCTGAGTTTTGAGTGCCGCTCGTACTGCGGGCTCAGCCGCCGTATGCAAGGTAAATTACAGTGCGGACCAAGAAGACGAGATTAGTAAGACATTACATCTTTACTGTGTGTCTGACGGGCCGGTTTGAGAACGATTTCTATTCGGCTTGACGAACGTCGCTAGCAAAAAAACGATTTGATAACAATTTAAACTGAGTTACAGTGGTTATCAGTCACACGCGCCCTCCAACGATTTTTTCCAATTTCGAAAACTACGTTTTGGTGGACGTCAATCAAATGTATCCATGACAATAACGGCGAGCGGAGTTTCCAGAACCATTATTTCAGTGTCAATTCTCGGAGTATCCGAGTTGCTCTGAGTCTTTCATCTTACTTGACTCGTCGATAAACAGAAACTGGGAAGTAAGACTTATAAAATCGTTTGAAGCGCCTTTTCGTTCGTCTCGCTCACGGTCAATGTTTTAAAGCTGCAAATTTACGAACAGTGTTCAACCACAACAACATGAGAACGAACTAAATATAAATAATAACCTTTATTACGGAATGTGAACTACAAAAATCTAACTGCTAATCTCTTGCGGCTTTCATTACCTTTTTATTACTGACAATCCAACTTGCCGAATGGTTCTGCTGGCGGTTTGCTTTGCATACAATTTGCCTGTCTACATGGTGTTCCTGAACCACGCTTGAAACTCGTCAGGATAGATCCCTGCATGGATTATGTTTTAGCAAGGCGAATGACAAGAATTTCTGGGGCGAAAATAATCTGCATCCATAACAAGCTGATAAAAAGTCAATCTCCACATAAAGCGAATCATTTAGAGGCCAACTTTTTCAGCTACCTTGTATCTTTCGTTCCTTTGACTTCTCTTTGGCGGATCGCTTACGGCTCCAGTTTTGTTTCGTGCGCAACCTTCTTCACAAACGTTTCGCTCGCAAAAAGTGTTTCTGCTATGCAATTCAAAGACAAACCACGTTTTCTCTTCATAATAGCCCTCCATTTCAGCGAAATTGCAAATGACTTTGTCATAATAACTGAGCGATTATTCCTGATCCAACGACGATCGAACATGGCCGTGAAACTGACACGAAATGAACACGACTATTGCTATGGATACATTTGATTGACGTCCACCAAAACTTAGTTTTTGAAATGGCAAAAAATAGTTGAAGGGCGCGTGTGACTGATAACCGCTGTAAAGAAAGTTTTAAACTAACTTGCTATACTTGAAAAGTTAAGAATCACGAAACATCATGGTAACAAGAACAGCTTTAAATTTTACTGGGCCTTGCAGTAGAATACGGACCACTAAATTGACTAATCACGGACCTCGTAGTAACTGAGAGATACACTAATGATGTATTCTTTGCTCTATATTCAGATGCTTCACATGAGATATTCACGCGCTCGTATCGTTGATCCCGATCCAGCCTGGAGAGCAGGAGGAACAACATTACAAGGTTACAGTACACAACAGTTCATGACTGCTGAACCAATCAAAGTGGATCCTTCAAGGAAGGTTGAACTAGTTCTCAGGCTTGTGGCAAGGTAATTTAAAACAGCAGTTACGTCATGATTTGCGCGGGCAGTAACCCTATTACATTTATCTCGGTAAATTTCATGTTCACCATTAGAATCAAATTCCTCTGAAACAGCATTCTCCACAGAAACTGTTTATTGTAAGAACACTTAAAGAGTACGTTGGAGTATCAAGCTTTTTGTTGTCTTGTGCTTTCTATTGTTGTTTTAGAGAAGATGAAAAAGACCTGGTATTCCCTAAAGATGAGTGCACACCGCTGTCGACTCTGTGCCCCCCACCAGTCCCAGAGTAGAGAGGAACTGGGACAGAGTAAATACCAATCGGTTGTTACGAGATTGCCAACATTCCTGTACGCAGGAGCTACTAAAGATTTCCATTTTTATGTCCTAAGGTTAATTGATTTTTTTCCTTGCCACGCAACAATATATTCTTCTGGTTTTCACGTTTTTTTAGTTTCACTGTAAAAATACAATATTTGAGAATGCAAGCAAAACGTATAGTATTAACGATTTGAATGCAAATTTCACAACTTTTGAAATTATACCCAACGACACGGAATACTGAGTTTTGTATTCAGGTGCTTCACTGAATGACTTCATTGGATCCGGGCCTGAAATGTATGCTATGTTCACTATATCCACAAATTCAGAGACAACTGAGAATTTCCAAGTAAATTGACCACATTTTCTCGCAGCTTTCAGAGGACATTACAGATTTGACAGTAAAAAGGAAATTGCATGAACAAAAGCGACAGCTCGGCTCGTGCGGCATTCAAGATTGATATATCGTTTAAAAATCTGTCTAAGAACACTGCGGTAACTCGAACGAAGACGTCTTGTGCACTTTCCTTGAAGCATGTGTTTATCAGGGACGCAGGTAAAAGAAAGTGTACAGGAAAAAGTTCCAAGCGGCAAGTTAGATAGCTAAGGCATCTTCGATTATTCATGTTAATTTTTTTGGTACGTTTCCCAAACGAACATTTATACAGTCGACATGCAATTTGGTATTTTGGGCAGTCTGTTAAAGTTAGCTGGTTTTTTTTTGCTGCTTTTATGCCCGAGGTACTTGTCTTTTCTTCTTCTAGGATAATTAAAATATATATATCCAACCACAGACTTTTCATGGAGTTTACGCCATTCGTAACTTTTAATTTTGCGGTGGAATCAAGTTCCGGCCCTGGAATCATTTGCGGTCCAATATGGGGGTCTTTTGTCGATCGCCATCATTTGAGGGCTTGTACAGACGCTAGTTTAGGAGGCCGCGATGTTCCTTGCATACGGCGGCTGAGCCCGCAGTACGAGCGGCACTCAAAACTTAGCTGTCCTACCGAAACGACACAATAATAGCCTTTTTCTTCGCAGGTAACAAAAATAGAGACAATGCTAAAGTTGCTTTGGCTTCTTCTAATACTTAACTCGAGGATTCCGGGTTTTGTTTGACGAGAAACAGGATAGTTTGTTCACAATAAGACAACTATCACCCCACCTGGCGACACTCGACGAACTCAGACGAGCGAGTTGCCATGCCGGACGACGCCGGCGACTCAGATTTGGCGCCAAATTAGAAGCTTGGAGACACAAACGTCTTCATATTTTTCACATTTTAAGAACTCATAGGGTTTTGACAATTGTAAAACCCTTTTCGCGAATATTTAGTGCCATCTCCAGCGGCAAAAGTTGGCTGGCTTCAATGCCTTTCCTGAAAACTTACATTGACGTCAGGACAGTAAAGTTTTTCCCGCCTGCTGAGTCCTGATTGGTCAATTCAAATTTCCCGCGCACCGACCGTATGCAAGGTTTGGGGGCCGGCTTCAGAAAAAAAAAATTGAAGCTTGTGGTGTAGTATAGCCTAAAATAGATTCGTAGTTACCACAAGACGGAACTGCCCAGGAATTTTCTCAGCAGTGTCATTCACACTGGAGCTAATTCTAACTGAACTTCGCGACTTGGTTTGAACTGAAATCTCAAATTCTTGTATTCGTTGGTTATTTTGAAATATTTAACCCAAATATCAGTAATGTTAGACCAGCATTTTGCTAGTTATGTTTTCATAGCTAAGGATTAGTCCCAGTACATTTACCGTGTTAGGACGTAATTAAATAGTTTGACAGTGTAAAGTGAATAAACACCCTTAAATATTGTCGTTCTCCATTGTTTGAGATTGCGCAAAGGTTTTGTGTTGTGAGATCCCATTTTCGATTTGCCCCTAGGAATACATGATTTGTCTCACTTTTTCGGTTTTCTCAAGACGTCTCATGAAAAATATAAATTTGGTTTTCTCAGTTGTTTTTCTGAGGACGTCGTTAAACATTGAATTAAATATACTCCACCTTACGCAAAGATCTGGGCCGACAACGTTGTTCCAGAGTACTGGAGCAGGGGCCTGATATGTACTTAAAGTGTCTGCTTGTGAAAGTAAGACAAATTTTTAATTTCGCAGCAAAGCTGGAACATTCGATTTCGCTCAATTATTAACGCTAGATAGGCTAGGGAATGACGGAAGCTACTGGATAGGTGTTTGGTAAAGTATATTTTTATTTTGGAGAAAACTCAACCTATAGTATTTCACTAGGACAAGTTTGACCAGTTAAAGTCGGAAGAGGCTGGAAGTAGAGTGAAAACAGCTCGTCCGAAGTTTAACGAGTTAAAAATGCAAGCTGTTTTCACAAGAAAAAATGGATTATCTGACTTTTATGTCCGGAAATTCCTCCCAAGTTATACTACCTCTCGAGATGGTATA
>JAHPZR010009892.1:55000-60000 GCA_019787425.1 Platygyra sinensis
AACTTACATAATTATGAAGAGAAACTTTGAATTCCAGATTTGATCGGCTAGACCTTGATCCTGATGGAAATTAAACACCCGCGGATTATTTGTAAGCAGTCGCCACGTACGGCGGTTAGCTTTCTTAGTAAAGGAATTTAATTTCAGACCCAACAATCAATATTTAATACTCGATGAGCAAAAATCACTTGTCGGTGCTTCTTGGTATTTTAATAGCTTTTACGTGTTCTTGAAGCTGCAATTACTGACATGAATAGGAGATATCTTAAATCCAGCATACTTCTTTTCATCTAGTGTGTATCCATTCGCCAGACCTTATTTTAAAACACAGTATGCGCATATTCATGGTACTGTACTGAGAACTGTATATTGTACACAATATAAATTATTTGTCGTGATATTGTTTTGAAATTGGCATGTTGGAACAACACTCGTCGCTATTATGTTAGTTCTTTTTCGAGCTTAACTGGTTATTTTAATTAATCCTGTATATCCTTAGTACTTCTTTGTTGTCAAGTTTGAAAGTCGTCGGCGTGGTCTTTACCGTTTTTTGAGATAAGATTTAGCCGTTTTAACAAGACTACCTGTAATTTCTTTTCTTTTCACAGAGGTTGCATTTTTCGATGGAGGCTTGAATGATGCAGAAAATGGACGTCTTCCAAATCATTCAGCGAAAAATGGCAACCCCTTTGTCAACGACCCCGAAGGTAACTGGCCCGATAAAATATACTTAGCTTATCATTTCAGTGGTCGGATAAAACGGGTTATCAGAAACATGGCGGATAGTATTCATCATTGTTTTCTATCACTGAAATCCAAAGCGTCCTGTCGGACAGAATACTTGTTTACCTACCGTAAGTATTTGAATAAACGCCGCAGGGACAAGCAAAAATATCATTAAACGCCGCCCTCGAATAAACGCCGCAATCTTTCTCGACATTGCGGCGTTTATTCGAAGCATTTATTTTAACCAATGTAAGCAATTCAAGTACCTATCGTTAAGAACAAAAGACAACATTTAATCTAAACCAGTCGTGGAGATTTATTTTTCTCGATTATATGTAACGTTATTCCACTCAAAGTGCCTATACTTCATAGCTATGCTGCTTAGATCCCTCTCAGTGAACAAGACAGTTGACAATTCAATTTTCATATGTAATCATATAAATTGAAGAGATATATAACTCAGTTTATTCTTAGTTTTTTGGGGGTTGATTGTATTGGTTAAATTAACATTAGATAGTCCGCTATCGCGTCTGTCATAGCTCGATTTTGCCCGGGTTGTCAATCATTTCCAATTCCGCCGTTTTACACTCAATTTCAGTTTTCTGCACTCAGTCTGATGAAATTGCACTGATCTGGGGTTAATTGACATGTTAACATGTCAATTAATAATGAGTATACTGTATGCAGTTTACCACTACTGTTTTGTTAGAGCTTGATGGTAAAATGTCTATAATTTCTAGTTTTGAAAAGCAGAATTATTGAATAATTAACAATTGGTTCATGCTTTAGCGTGCACTATCGAGTTATGGAGCACGCGGGAAGTTTGGAGAGCACGAAAGAAGCGTAAGAGTTGCCCGAGGCGTAGCCGAGGGCAACTCTAGCTTCTTGAGTGCTCTCCAAACTTCCCAAGTGCTCCATAACTCGATAGTGCACAGCTAAAAGCATGAACCAATTGTTTTATAACATAGCCGGTGGAATTGTGCATAAAATCCGACGCGAATAACGGACAACAATATCAGAAGTGATTGTTCGCGGTAAGTGAAATAAACAAAATAGGAATTGGTTTTATTTCAATCTTTCTTTTGAAAGCTCGAGTTTCATATTTAACAATTTCAAAACGGAAAAATTTAAGCTTACCTTTGAAGGATGAAACAGACCAGTTTGTAACTTGTTTGGTTTTACCAGAGTGTCTTTCTGTCAAAATTGCATTTCACCCTCGAACAGTGAAGCGAATCGTGATGGCGCCGATGCCGAGTCTCCTGTTCCGTTGTTTTTCTCTTTTTCTGCCTCATTTAAGAACTCCAGCCCAAGAGAAAAGGTCGGAAATTGTCTTTGTTTTGGGACTGGTGGGTGGAGTCTCTGTTTCTATCCATTATTGTCGCGAAATATCTGAATATTTTTCCCCACACCAACAATGGCCGCTCGCGCGAAAAAAAATTTTCTGGCAAAGCGATTTGCTCACGCCATCAGCGCGAGAGTGCACCATCGGGATTTTAAGCACGCTAACGTATACTAAATTTGATTGCGTGGCTCTGCTAGCTATGTTATAAAACAGTATAGTGATAAAACTAATCTATTGAACATCTTTTGCTATTAACTCCTGACTTGTTTATTTGTTTCAACTCTCTCAAAAAGGACCATTAACTTGTGATAAGATGGCATGGCAGCATGACCCAGTACCAGACGGCATTGAGGATGACCCCACTCTTACTGATGACGTGACTGCATCACGACAAGATGGTACACAATACGAAAGACATTTAGGAGGAATGGGTTAGTCAGCATTTTTCATGCTGTATATTACTTAGGACGAATAAATCGTTTTTATTATTCCATGTAAAACTGAAATGACGAGAGATTTTGAAAAGCATTTCCCTCAAGATTAACAGTGGCGAGATAAAAACATGACGTTTCGGCGACGACATGTCACCATTACCAAATCAGTGTAAATTCTGCCAGTTCAACGGCCTTCAACCACGTTATATAAACAAAAGCAGGTGTGAAACTACATCAGAATTTAATGTGTTGGAGGAAAACAAAAGAATAGACAAATTTGACAAAGAACAGAAGAATGTACATAATCAAAATAAACAGGTTCGTTGGAATAGAAGTCTTTTTGAGAAAAATAATTAGATTATTTGAAGATGTTGAAGGCCTTCGAAGAGCAACAATACCGGCTATAAAATGCTGTAAAACTACCTGACTGTTTAATTATGTCAAGGAACTGAACAGAAAATTATACTATGTCAGAGAAAATCTATGATCCTGATCTTGTTTATCTGCACGCTGCTAAAAAAAAGCCAGTGGCCAAGATTTCGATTTGCCGTCCTTTATTAAGTTCTATAAATCAAGTCCTTAAGTCCTTTAATTTTTTTTTTTAAAAACTTATTTTCCCACTTTAAATCGACAGCCCCGGAACAGGTGGAAGCATCCCTACTTGAACAGTTGCTTGATCTTGCTGGAGGTTCTACAGTCGGTATGGCAAGTGGTCATGAAACAGCTGCTCCACAAATAAGCCATAATCTTGCTGCTGTAGGTTTTACATCATCTGATGGGAACATGGGTCGATCAAAATTCAAGGATCAGCTGATTAAAAAATTAACAAGAACTTTGACACTTCTTAAGCGCAGGTCGCAACAAACACAAGCGCCTCTCAATGGGTTTGTAGCGGCATCTTCAGGAACACAGACGGGACAGGGGATTCAGGGAAGCTCGGACATCTGGTCGGATCAGACACGTTGGACCAGAGTCCACTCGATATGTAGATTTTCTGGCTTACCAAGGCTACATTGTGGGAATATTAGGTGGCAACCATTTCAAGACTCCTGAAGGCGAGTTTGTGGAAATGAAGAGTGGGACGCAGTATAAGATACACGTGAAAAACACACATGCCTATGGTAAGAAAATATCATTGATTCATAAATCAGTGTACAAACCTCTGGTGCATGATAACATATTAAAGAACTATAAAATAAGCGGCCAAATGTCTGTATCTTCTAAATATGAGGTAAAAAGGTCGCAGAAATATAGAACTGTGTGACGCCGGGAAATAACGTCGTCGATGCAGTCGCTCAGCTACGAGACTATTCACTGGAATAGTGCACGATAACATCGTGCAAGTTGAAAGGTTAGCTTACCTAAAAGATACAAAATGCTCCAGAACGGAAGGAGGATGTAATGTACCGGTCAATTCCAAATCCGCCCATCCCCCCCGGGCAAACCTCGGGGCATTTGACTTTTTTGAAAACTTTTGGTCAAATTCCCCGCTGTGTTGCCAGTTTAGACGGTCAAATGCCCCACCCGTTAGAGCTTCAAAGTGGGTCAAATCCCCCACCCTCCAGGCATGTTAAAGCAACTGTGCAAAACTTTTTTGCAAGGGTAAAACGGTTTGTTGAAGTGTACATATTCTGTAATAAACAATCGACCAGAACAGAAAAGTCGTGGTTGTTTTACGGCATACATTTACTTATGAAAACATCTCATCCAACGAATAATATCTGTAAACAAAGACGATCGCCAAAAGTCGTGAAAAGAAAGAGAAGCTTTAAATATACAGGTATGAATATCAATCTGCGAGTCCGGGGGGGGGGGGGGGTACTTAACAAAGTTTAATACGGGGAGGCTCCGCCTCAAGGTCCAACCCCTCACGCTTTTTTCACCATTTTGGCAGAAAAGGTACACCTTTTATATACCTTTTATTGAGAAAAGGTACCCCTTTCACAAACCTACTTTATAACTATGCACCTCCTTTCTCAGCTCTTGAAATGAAGTTAATGAACAATATCACGGGAAAATATCAAGCATTACCAGGAGAAATGTTAAGCAAACGACATGTGTTATTCATTCACTTCTTGTTGTGAAAACAACCGATTTCATTACCCTTTTATATACCTCAACTTGTGAAATCCCTACCCTTTTATATACCTAAAGCCTTAAAAAAAAGTACCCCTTTCGTGCGAAGCCTCCCCGTATAGGCCATTATAGCGAGTACCCCCCCCCCCCGGGTCCTGCGAGATTACTCGTGGCATGCAGCATTCTGTCACGTCATGCATTCATGAATAAACGAATATAAGAGGTCATATAAACAGAATCGCTTACCTTTGGAAACAAGTTCTGCAAACTTTTCAACCACTACGAATTTCTTGTTCAGCTTGTCTTTGCTCCACACTTTAAACAAAGTCATATTCCACGATATAACTATGTAAAACGACAACAACAGAAAATAAAACCCACGTGGAATCGACAAGAGCAATGACCCGTGAACACGGACTCAC
>JAHPZR010009892.1:67500-70000 GCA_019787425.1 Platygyra sinensis
ACTCACTCACTCACTCACTCACTCACTCACTCACTCACTCACTCACTCACTCACTCACTCACTCACTCACTCACTCACTCACTCACTCACTCACTCACTCACTCACTCACTCACTCACTCACTCACTCACTCACTCACTCACTCACTCACTCACTCACTCACTCACTCACTCACTCACTCACTCACTCACTCACTCACTCACTCACTCACTCACTCACTCACTCACTCACTCACTCACTCACTCACTCACTCACTCACTCACTCACTCACTCACTCACTCACTCACTCACTCACTCACTCACTCACTCACTCACTCACTCACTCACTCACTCACTCAAAATTCTTGCTAACCCTAGATTAGCTTAATCGAGCTTTGAACAACCCAGCCCTGGGGCCCGTTTTTCGAAGCTCCCGGTTATTATCGGGCCCCTTGAGCTGTTTTGTTTTTCATTCCAGATGGGAGTTTCAAAAGGTTTGAAAATTGTAAAGTAAGGTTATCAGCTATAGAAACAAAATGGCATTCATTGGAGGTAAGAACACACTTTTCTTGAGACTTTGATTTCAAAATATCATTCCGGGCCCGTTAAATTACCAGGTCTTTTGAGAAACGGGCCCCTGGTTAGTAAGTCTAGTAAAATGCCAATTTAAAATGCTGGGTATGGTCCAGAAAAAAAACTATATCGAGCCACCTGAAGGAACATTAATGTACAAAACACAGCCTAAAAGAATTTGAGAGCTCATTCAAAATTAATTTTCATTCCTATTACTACAGGCTGTAGTTTGGATGTATCTATTGATGGTTATGACGTAGGAAGGTGGATAGTTGATGGAGGGCAAGAATTTTCAATAGAAAGACCTGCATACGAAGCAAAGAAATTCACGTTTTACCGCGTTAAAAGCGCGCCAAAAAAAGCAGGAATTGAACCAGGCCGGCCCGAAAATGGTGTTGTGAAGTGCGTGTTTACACCTGAAGCGATCCTACATATTCCTGTGACTATTCCTGAATCGCCTCAGCCACTGAATATAAATATGCCTGCATCTGCGTCAGTTGGTGATCTGAAACGTGAAATACAACACCAGTTGAATGAGACTGAAGACCCGGATCAAGTGCTTTGTTCAGATGACAACGTTTTATTAGACTCCCATTCCGTGAGGTAAGTACAAACACTGCCCACGTGTAGGTTTTAGGTGCCGGCTACTGAAACATAGGTTACTTTTAGTAAAACAGAGAATTAACTCTGAAGTGTAAATCAAAGTGCTATGTGAAACCCATGAAAGACCAACTGGGCGTTAGCCCTAGTAAAGGGAATTAGGGAAGAAAAAATTATTTTGGCCTCCGTGGGAATCGAACCCATGACCTCCGGATTAGATCTACCGTTACTCTGCCGACTGAGTTACGAGGTCGGACAGAGAAAAGTCGGGGGCGACATGGGTTTCACATAGCACATTAATTTACACTTCAGAGTTAATTCTCTGTTCTACCATTTGTGTTCAAAGTGCTACGCGGCGCAACATTCATAGATTACTTTTAGATTCGTTTTCTTTAAATGGTTTTGCAAAATTGAATGTATTTAAGGAGGCTCGAAAGGGTTTTTCGTTGCTATATTGTTTGTGAAACGATGGAAGATTACAAAGAAGGATGTTTAATGGTGTGGGCAAACTATATGTCTCCTTGCAGCTCTATTGTTGGGCTATACTTTAAGGGTACTTGTGACGTCATATCAGTTACCATGGCAACGCACAAGGTCTTCAAAAGCGTCCTCTAAATTTCAGTTTTTGTAAATTATCTGAGAAACTAATTCGGTGACCTACCATTTTTATTTCTTTGTTGGAAAGTTCCCTAAATTTTTTAACTTTTCAGACAGTATGGAAAAAAATTATCTAGTAGAATTAAATATATTTAAAGAAAACGCGTTTTTATGACTTACAGAAAATTCCACTAGATAATTTTCCCCGAAACTTTTATATCTGAAGTGCCTTCGTGAATGGTGCGTGCATGCAAAAAATCAAGATAGGTCACCGAGCAAACTTTCGAGTTAAAAACAAATGTTTTCCGCAAATTTTATTTCCGGTTCGCGCGATCTTACGCAGCATTAACTTCCGGTGTGCTGATTTTAATACTGATTCAGCTGACGCGTGCATCTTAGTTATGGCGTGTGTAGATTGCGCGCGCGCGTACAGCTAAAAACCCTTTCGAGCCTCCTTAAGGAGGCTCGAAAGGGTTTTTCGTTGCTATATTGCTTGTGAAACGATGGAAGATTACAAAGAAGGATGTTTAATGGTGTGGGCGAACTATATGTCTCCTTGCAACTCTATTGTTGGGCTATACTTTAAGGGTACTTGTGACGTCATATCAGTTACCATGGCAACACACGAGGTCCACAAAAGCGTCCTCTAAATTTCAGTTTTTGTAAATTATCTGAGAAACTAATTCGGTGACCTACCATTTTTATTTCTTTGTTCCAAAGTTCCCTTAATTCTTTAACTTTTCAGACAGTAT
>JAHPZR010009893.1:0-32500 GCA_019787425.1 Platygyra sinensis
AAAAAAAAAATAAACCATAACATATACTATGGTCAGACTGACAGAGCCTTGGAAACAAGGTTTAAACGAACATAAAAGGGCAGTTCGTGTTGGAGACAGCAATTCCAAAATTGTGCAGCATTGAACTGATTCATCCATGGTATAGACTTCGACCATGCGACAGTTGTGGACAGGGCTCGTAATTTTCACGAGAGAGTTTTTCTCAAGGCTTGGTATTTGCAGAGAGACAAGAACACGGGAAAACGAACACATTGACATCCCAGATGTTTTACAAATCCCTCGCGTAATCACCAGCGGTTGTTAGTTATGTTTTTGCTGGCGTAGCACGCACACAGAAACTGTGAACCGCTAGAAAGCCGTCACTCGGTTGGCTTTTTAAAAAAAACCGATGAAGGCTGAAGTTGTTTGGTCGAAACGTTTTTGAAGTTTTTATTAACGTTGTTTTTAACATTATCAAAAGTCAGTGTCAAGCAAAAAATTTTAACTCCGACAACAAAATCTCCATTCTTGTATCATAACAGCTAACATTTGTGAAAAAAAATAGAAGCCAAAAGGCCACATGTAGAAAACCAATATTGAAGGGTTCGGTGGGAAAAAAAGGGGCGTTAGGTTTTTTTACTCATGAAAAGTGAACTTTGTCAGAAATGCCTCCAAATTTCGCATGCAGTTTTTAATTACATGGGTCAAACAATGTTCTGCATGTTTTTTTTTGCTGTAGTTTGCTTCCTTTTTGAGATATTACGCATGTGAAAAAAACACATTTTTCTAAGGGGCATCCTCTGGGGACCTTTTGTTGAATGAAAAACAAAAAAAAGGCTTTTGTTTTTGCTAAACCGTGGAGTCACTATTAATAATACATGAATCTCTTACTACTGGCTTCATTAGCACAAGTGGATAAGGCGCTGAATGGTCTGGATTCGAATTTGTTTTGTTGTGACGCCGACTCGATACGAGGTTGAGGTCGGTCAAGTTTTTTTTCCGTTCTGTTTCTCTACTTCCAAAAACCAAGATATCTATTTATATCTTTGTGTCTTTGTAATTGATCGCCGTTTTTTAAATGATAGGAGGGATCTGGGCTTGATATGTTTTTTAGCTGGAATTGTGACGTCAGCTTTTGGCACGCAAAGCAATCAATTTCTTCGATAACACAAATTCAGAGCTTACGTGTTAGCAGAAATTTGCTTGTTATTTCCACCGATATTTGAAGCTTATTCACGGAACATTTGCGCCCGCCTGGTAGGAGATTTAGCATCACTAAGCCTTTGACCCTCGATGAGTCAACCAGCATGCCTCAAAGAACCGAGGTGTGGTGTGTTTTGTTGCGAGATCATGGTTTAAGTCTGCCGTTAACTTAGCCATTGAAGAAACAAGTGAGCCAGGCGGTAGAGTCTAGAAATGCTGCTTCTTCCAAAACAAAGCATCCGTTGTGGACTTATGGCTCATTTGCCAAAACTTCGGCCAAGTGTCAGTTCTGGAAATTAGAACTGCTTTCTAGACTTAATATTTTTCTTGAAATCAGCCATCCACCATCCTTCGCTTCAAAAATTTCTAGGATATCCCATAATAGTCTTTGATACATAAAGCGCCGTGACCATTTGTGTGCATGAGTTATAGCGCGTCTTAGCAAGATTCAGGACACAGCCAGGAACTGGCGAGGAAGGCCAGGCAGTGTGTGTCTTGTGGATTTCCACTGAAGCAGATGATTACTTTGAACTGCGA
This sequence comes from Platygyra sinensis, assembly GCA_019787425.1. Taxonomy (NCBI): domain Eukaryota; kingdom Metazoa; phylum Cnidaria; class Anthozoa; order Scleractinia; family Merulinidae; genus Platygyra; species Platygyra sinensis. The sequence continues at coordinate 1,720 of JAHPZR010009893.1, forward strand.
TAGGATCGAGCCTGCGGCGAACTGAAGCAAAAACTGAAAAAAGACAGAACGCCTGATCGCAGGTTACCAAGAAAGAAAAACTTCAGTTTGAAATGTAAGTTTTGCTTTGTATTTCAGCATTCCTTTGCTGATAAATTTTTCCGTTTCAAGCGCTTTTTTTTCGGCATGAGCAGCGTTGCTTAAGGCTTCCTCTTTCTGTGTTGTCAGAAATAATCATTTCACGGAAACAAGCAGTTTTTGTACCGAAAAAAAATTATTACATGTAGAAACCTTTAAATCGATAAATGATGTAGCCGATTGCGCAAAAACTTTCAACCTCTCCTCTCTAGGCGCTAGTTCATTGACTTGATTTTAGGTATCGAGTCATGCAGTAACTTTCAAAAGTCAAGATTGTTTTCCCTGGCCAAACACTGCGGCTAACCTGTGCTAACCTGACCTAACCTAATTATCCCCAACTAGCGTGTCTGACCTTAACTCTAAACATAACTTGAAGCGCTAGCTTCAAACAAGCGCTAGCACTAACCTTAACACTAAGCACTAGCCCAACCCGAACGCATAAGCGCTGCGTGCTAACCCCAGACACTGGCTAACCCCAAGCCTAGCCCCAACCCTAAGCAATTAAACCCCTAAACTGAACGTTAACTCAACCGTGACCGTAAACCCTGACCCAAACACTACCCCTAACCTTGGTTCCATCACCCAAACCTTCAAAACTAATAACCCTAGTTTCGAGCCGGTAATTTGAGTGAAATTAACGTCTTTGCGGTCGCACTTAACGTGAAACCAAAATTTTACCTTTCTTTTTTACCTGAAATCAACACTTTTTGAAGTTGCATGTTGCAAAAGATCAATAGATTTGCTGGATTTTAAGTGGAAATTACCGTCTTTGCGGTAATGTCCTGACGTGACCACAAAATACAGGTTTTTGCATTCGTAATATTTCGAAAATGAAGTAAACTCGCAAGAAAACATACCAGAGACATTCTTTAAGGACCTAAACAAAACTACATGCGAAAAAAAAAAAAAAAAATTTGGAGCGTTTTGACAAGTTCACTTTTGAGTAAAAAACATAATGCCCTTTTTCCATTGACGCCTTTCAATTTGAAAACAGGAAACCAAATTATTTTGCTGTGCGATGAAATTTTACAGTGCTGAGAAAGAGAGATAAAAAGTAGTTAGTCAAAAAAGATAAGATTAGATAGATAAGGTATTTCACAAAATTCCTTCTGAGACGTCCCTCTCTTCAATAATTTAATGTAAATCTCCCAAGATTCTGGGGATGTGACACATGACCAAAGGGTCTCTCCTCCCTTGCTCCAGAGGACACTAAGATGAGAGGACCTTGGCAACGTGTTGCGATTTTGACAGTTACTCCCAAAATGGACGTCAGAAAGCCATCTGTTCCAATTCTCTGCTATTCCTATGTGGCATGCACCTTATTCCAAATTGACTGCCCATCTGTAGTATTGTTATGTTTTCTATTACAATATATTAGCCCCTGTGGTGCCTCATTTAAGGGAAAATATTCTTTTGATTTTGAGTTTACGAATGAGGCAACAAAGGGCTAATGTTGCAAGTAAACAAAAGAGCTTTTGCCATTAAAAACTTTTAAGAGGCCAAGCAAAAAAAAAAACCCAAAACTTAAACTTTTTGAACAACCAAAATTCCCCCCCCCCTGCGTCTGTGAAATTTTCTCAACCAGTATTCTAGTGAGGGCTATGATTATGAGAATCTAACTAGTAGTTTCTAGTCGAAAGGGGAAGTTGCTGCGAGGGAAGTATGTGGAAGATGTTTTTGTTTCATTTAGGAAGTATTGTAGAGGATGAGGAATACAGAGCTACCTAGAATTAGAATATTTTGCCAAAGGTTTCTGGCTAATTTAGTTAGTTAAACATTGGGACTGAAAGCCCTGTTGAAGGGAGTCCCAATTAAAGTAGTATGTATGTTGTAATTTACGACAACAGATATTTTGTACCATGCTGTTTTTGAGTTCACTGAAACGCCTGTCCATTAAAAACCGATGAAAGTGCTTGTAGATGTTTAAATTACTTCGGAAAGTTTAAGATTAGTTCAGACAAAATGTGCACAGAATTAGGCAGCATGCAAATGACAAGTGGACGTTAATCTCGAATTGTAAACAATAATTGAAGTCTTCGGTGGAAAAAAAAGGGGGGCGTTCGGTTTTTACTCAAAAAGTGAACTTTGTCAGAAACGCTCCAAATTACACATGCCAAAACACGTAAACAATGTTCTGCATGTTTTTTCCCTGAAGTTTGCTTCGTTTTTCGAGATATTACATATGCGAAAAAAAAACACATTTTTCTAAGGGCATCCTCTGGGGACCTTTTGTTGGATGAAAAACAAAAGAAACCTTTTGTTTCGCTACGCGATCAAGTCACTATAATACCTTACGCCCTTACTACTGCTTCGTTAGCTCAAGCGGATAAGGCACTGAAACGGGCCAGATTTTGAATTTGTTTTTGCCCGAGGCACCGGTTCTGTTCCTTTATTTCTTTCAAAAAAACAAAGATAACTATTTAAAAAAAATTGCGTATAAAGCTGGAGTCTGGAGAGATTTTTTAATAGAGGTTATTGTGATGTGAAAACACAACACGTGAATTTCGATCGAGCTCAAAGCAAAGAGAAGTGATACATTAGCAGCTCTTTCGATTAATATCTTAAGCATTGTTTTTAGGTACCTTGTAGCCTGTCTGGTGGTTGATAGGCATCATAAAGCCTTGATAACCCGTAAGTCACCCAAACACGTTTTAAAGAAGCAAAATGTGTTCTCTAACTTCAAACGCAACTGATATCAGCGGCAAGTTATCTTCGTTTGAAGTCAGGTCGAGCCAGGCAGCAAAGTCCAAGAGCAGTTCTTGCCCAAGAAAAAAAACCCTGTCGTGAGTTGTGGCCCCATTTGCCAAGCGTTGCTAGCATCAAAGTTTTGGAAAAGTGAGAACTGCTTTTAGACTTAAAAAATTTTCTCGTGTCATCCTCCATGTTTACCCGCGCACAAGGTGTAACAGAACCTTCCCGGCCATGCATTTCGATCACGTTCGGCAAGACAAGGACAAGACCAAACCCTCCAAGTTGCGACCATTTTAGTTGCCGTGGCGACTAGAATTTTGAAGCTGGCGACTAACTTGCAAGCGGAAGTCGCCAGTCCGGCGACTAAAATCAACGTGATAAAAATCCGGACCCCTAAAAAAATGCTGTGAGCGTTATGAATTCACTTGTTAAATTTAACTTCATTTGCCATTTTAATCTACTGAAACTGAGACAAAAATAGAATAAAGTTTCAACCGTTAAATTCCAAGAACCCAACGATTGGCATCACGAGAAAGAACGAATTTACAGTATGCTAATTTCGTATTCGATGAACTTCGTTCCACTTGAGTGAACATTAGGACGTGATAATTTTACCTGTGAACGTGAGACAATGCACGCAATCAAAAAAAAGACGAGAAAGTGTAAAAGCTTTGAAATTGATTGGAAATTTGGAAGGCCAACAGTGACCGGATCTACAGTGTATTAATTTTGAGAAGTACATCTTGTAACAGCGGAAGCAAAAACACTTCCATCCAAAGCGCAGCAAAACTGCCAAGTGACATAATAGTGCGAACATTTGCCGTATTTAAATTGTGCCATAAACATAAATGATAAATACTGCAATGGAAAGCGACTTCGTAATTGTAAAGATATAATTATTGTGAGATCAAATTAGAACCTGGATGTGTTTTTACGTCTTGTAAAATAACACAGTTTTCATCGATACGAAACAATATTCAAGCTTATTATATTTCTCATTCAATTCGCATGCTTTAACGCTTGAATTGTTTGTAATATTACTAAAAACAATTCAAGCGTGAACACTTCTGTTGTCGTTAATCCAGCTAAAGTTTTCGTTTTTGTCATTCAAGAACTCTTTCAACATTCGAGTAAAAATAAAAGTTTACTTTAAGTTTTGATCAAGAAAGTAAATGCCGCCAGTGATGATGTTGGCCAACACTTTCCATCATCTAGTTGCTGCAGTCTGTATTATATAATCTGTGCCATCTACACTAATCTTTTTGCTCTGTAGATATGAATTAAGATCCACAGTATTTCTGTGTTTTGTGAAGTGATGTTTTTTTTTTTCATTTTTTGTCGATCAAATTTTCTCCCGGGAAAAATGGCGGTAAATTCGCACATACTCGCGCTTTTTTGGTGCGTAGATTTCACAGCCAGCCTTACCTTTATATGTTTGTGTGAAGAAACTGTTATTGTCTCTATTACTATTACTGTCTGTTTCTTCTGGTACACATTTTAAGTGAGTTGAGTCAGAGTAATCTTAGCTAACATGAAGATACCGAAGTAAAAATTTGCTTTTTGGTATTTGCACTATAACTATAGTCTTGCAACTCTGTAGCATCCCATGTGCATTGTGCTGAGGACATCCTAGTCCAGTTCTGGACCCCCTCTCCTGTCACGCAACGCCGGGGAGAGAGGGTCCAGGATCATTTGTCTGCGCATGCTCGTCAGTTAGTCAGTTTTCTAGCTAATGGCTACTGCGCATGTGTACACCTAGCTTGGCAATATGGTGGAAGCTTCAAAGGTATCGGGTGAAAAACTACAAGAGAATCTTTTTCGGAGTACGATCCCGTATTTGTAGACGCGGTTAGTTCTGGCAGCTTTGTCATGCAAACTGGAATTTCTTCCTGAAAACAAGAGCAAATGCAAGCTCTAAGTTAATACGTAAAAGGAAAAGACGTTGTTGTAAATTTACCGACTGGCGACAATCTACGAAATGTTAAGTCAAAGAAAGAGCGGAGTATGTTACTTTTTGATATTCTCCGTTAAACCGCACTCATGGATGACCAAAGACTTTCTATGTAAGTCAACATCCTTGCTGTCACACTTTAATCAACGTTTTAAACCTATCTAGGCCTGAAAATCAAACGTTTTTGAAGTTTACGCCCTGCGTGAAACTGAAAACAGTTTTGCTCGTGCTGAAGTTAAATCAACATCCTTTGCTGTCACGCTTTAAACCTGAAATCAAAATTTTAACCCATTTAGGCCTAAAATTGCTGTCTTTGACTTTACGCGCTGGGTGAAATGAACAGCTTCCTCGTTTTGAAGTGAAATGAACATCCTTGCCGTCATGCCTTAATGTGGAAATCTTGTAACGTTTCACATATGGCTGTAATTTGAGTGAAATTAACGTCTTTGCGGTCGTGCGATAACATGAAATCACAATTTTAAACGGTTTTAAAAACCTTAAATTAAACATTTTTTTTAAGGTTACATCTTGATTGTTTTTCCTTGGCGTAACACTGCCGCTAACCCTAACGTGTCCTGACCTTAACTCTAACCTAATCCGAAGTGCTGGCGCTAACTCTAGGCAATAACCCTCACCCTTCAACGCTGACCCTAGTTTCAAGTGGTAACCCTAAATGTTCAACTCTAAGCCTAACCTTGTTCCGTAACCCTACTTTCAAGCGGTAACCCTAAATGTTAATGCTAAGCCTAACCTTGTTTCCATAATCCTAACCTTCAATGCTAACCCTAGTTTTGAGCGGTAACCCTAACTCTAATAAAACTGGGAACTCTTAACCCTAATGGTTTAAGCACTTGCGGTGGCGTGATAATGTGAAATCAAAATCAGTTTTAACTGTCTGTAAATGACCTGATATCAACATTGTCTAGCTTGCGCATTGCGTGAAATTAACGTCTTTGCGGTCGCACGTTAAAGTGAAATTAAAATTTTAACGGTTTTAACCTGAAATCAACATCTTTAAGGTTACTTGTTGTGAAAGATCAATAATGTGCTGGATTTTAACTGAAATTGCCGTCTTTGTGGTCACGTGCTGACATGACAACAAATACAGGTTTTTTTGCATACATAATATATCCAAAACGAAGCAAACTTCAGGGAAAAAACATGCAGAACATTGTTTGACACACGTAAACAAAACTGCATGCGAAATGTGGAGCGTTTCTGACAAAGTTCACTTTTGAGTAAAAAAACCTAACGCCCTTTTTCCACCGAAGCCTTCAATTTATTGACCTTTACATTCGCAAATGTCTGAAATTTTCACCCCTAAACTTGGGAGAAGTTTCAAATGCTTTACCGTAGAATTCCGAAAATAACGCCCCCCCCCACCCCCCGAAAGTAACATTAATTTTTTTGCCCCCCTATTAAATCCTAAAAGTAATAGTCCCCCCGAAAGTAACAGCCTTCAAAATTAACGGCATTTTTAAAAAAATTACCCCAAAATGGTAACAAAACACTGTTGTGACTGTTGTATTTAAAGTTAACTCATTGATGCCTGTGCCGCCCGTAACCGCCCGTGACGAACCTTGGCCTTTCTTCCGCTTCTGACGTCATCATTTTTGACCAAAATTGGCATCACCTATACTCAACTTCTGCAGGAGGAAAAGATCTTTCCAATGATGCCTAGATCAGAGTGATCGGCTTAATGGCGCCTGAGATATGCACAGAAATGCTCAAAAAGATGACTGAAAAACTCAGAGCAAAATTTACTGCCACTACATCTAACTGCTCCACGGTAAAAATTGGCCGCCTCGATTACTCTTCCTTAGAAGTTTTTTAACTGCAAGCAAGCCCAGTAAAAGGTCAATCCCTGAAACAAAAAGAAAAGAAAGGGAGAAAAAGGAAAGGAAAAAAAAAAACATCAAAAATCGAAAAGCCTAAAGGACGTAGGCCACCTCAAAAATCTCAAAATTTTGATTTTCTGCGCATGCACGGGCCCAAAGTTTCTTAAAATGCCATTTTAGTGGCAAGAAGGACTAGCTGTCATGCTGCAAATGCATTTTCGACCAGATTAAAGCTAATTTGGCCGAGATCCAGCCTCAAAACCACCAAAATGTCCAAAAAAATGCATTTTTGGCAAAAAGTTCCAGGAGTCAATGGGTTAATCCACGTGACCCAATTTTCCAAAAGATGGCCCCTTTTGTGATAAACTTGGGAAACCTATCCAAGCCAAGCCCAAAAAATGCCAAGAATTCCGCAAAATTTGGATTTTAGGTTTTTTTTGTTAATTTCAAGCATTACTTTCCCTCGGCTTACAAAGCGATCTTATATACGTTAAGGAATACCGTGACTGTATTCAACGTAGTTATTCAACTAGAACTCAAACATTCAAGAAAAACAGGTGCACCAAAGTTTGTCATGAAACCATGATTATTTTTCAATGTGTACAAATTAGAAAACTAGAACTTGTAAAAATTCTTAGATTATCTTGGAGCATATGCTGTTGACTGAAGAACGTTTAAAGAATTGTTTCTGCATGATTTGATCTGTGAGTGAAACTTATGAGCGCTGCAATACTTTGTTGAATTTAAAACCAAAAGGTCAAGACAGCAGAAAGCAAAATCGTGATTTTTAAAAAGGTTACGACATGTGTTAATTGTAAAGACATGTTTTCGATGTTGGCAACATCGAAACATGTCTTTTAAAATTAAAAACATGTCATAACCTTTTTAAAAATCACAGTTTTTATTGAATTTTAATTTGTCAGTGAAAAGTCAAAATGTACTGTACAGTTTTAGTAATCGTGTATGTATAGCGTACCGCTTAAGGTAGTCTGTATTGTTTACTGTTTGTTCATCTGGTTACGAATTACATTGTAGGAATATGCCTAAATGGAATAGCTTTTAAATTTCATAATACGTGCCCTCTTTGTCTGAGACTATTTCGAGTTACAAAACGTTTTTTTACCTGTCCGCAAAATAACGGCTACCTGTAAGTAGCGACCCCTTTTGCTGGCAAAAATTCGAAAGTAACGGGGGCTGTTACTTTTGGAATTCTACTGTATATCTTTTGATCTTTCCACAACTATAAATAAATCAGTACCAAATCATGCAGTAAAAGTAACATTTCTGAAAAAAAAAAGATATTGTAACATGTAGTGCCTGTTGCACATTTTTCCAGCATGTGGATAGTGAACGCAAACTAGCTAGGAGAATATTTTTCCCACGACATTTCAAAGCGGGTTTTTAAAGAGTATCGAACCATTTCTAAAGGGTTTCCAAAGTGTTTTCCACATTCAACAGAGTTTCTTTTGTAGCGTTTCAAAGTTCAAGGAATTGCTTCAAATATTCTGAGAATCAAATCATCTTTAGTCAGGGGAATTTGTACAACCTTCACTTCACCTCATTCTGGTTTCTGGGTTTTAGGGTTGCCCTCATTTTAACATTGTTTTATCAGACATTTTATTTTTAAAGCCCCTCCCTTCAACCCTAGCCCTTCCTCACACCATGGTTCTCCAGCTCTGCCTGGTCTGATTTTGTGATTATGATGTGTTTGCAGGGTTGTTCTTCATTTTACCCTGTATCGACTCGTATCAGAAAGTGGATTTGAGGACAGTGTCATTTGATGTTCCACCTCAGGAGGTACTAACAAACCTGTGTTATGTTTAATCAATCTGTAGGCTACATTCTATGGTAGCCTTGGTAACAAACAAATGGCTATTTTTGTCTTCAGATTCTGACCAAAGACAGTGTAACAGTGGCAGTAGATGCTGTTGTTTACTTCAGAATCAGTGACCCCACTATGTCAGTCACCAATGTGGAAAAGGTTGATCAGTCAACTCGTCTGCTAGCTCAGACAACATTACGAAACTTTCTGGGCACCAAAAACCTGAGTGAAATTTTAGCAGACCGTGAAGAAATCAGCCATACCATGCAGGTATGAATAATAATGCAATGGAGGTTGCTCTTAAGGTGGTGTAACACAGTTTTCAAGTGCCTATGCCCTAACTTACTCATTATTTTTTAACTATGCTTGGGCACCTGTTTTTGCATGAGTCAAGGTCGACCACAGAAGGGTTTATTTTCATATTTTGGATAAGACGTATGCTTTTTGCCATGGCAATGGGGCTGGTTAAAAACAAGGCTTAAAAATGGTTTTTGTGTATTTAAAAAATCCAGTCGTTATATTTTTTCATTATTTGTCCACTACGAAATACTGTCAATACTGTTTTAATAGCATTTTGAGAGACGGTTTTTGTAATTTGCTGTAAATTGTTTCACTACATGTTCTGTGTTATTAAAAATTCCTTCTGTCAAAGTTCAGATTTTTTTGTGATAGATCATTCACATGGTTTCTGAACTATTGTTTTGCCAAATTTCTTTAAATTCTAACGATAGAATTGTTTGAAATCGGCAAGTTTCTGCAAAAGTGCTCAGTCTGAATTTTTGAAGCAACCGCGCATGCTCTCTATTTAACTGGGTTCTTTAGATAACGAAGAAAAATTGGAGAATTGCTGTTCAGGTTCTGTGAATTTATACCTTTTCTAACATACCTTTGTAATAAAAGACTAAAACCATCAACATACTGTGTTCAGTTGCGAAAAATAACAAACATCGCAGTATGCATTGAGCAATCAAAATGGTCGCTGTATCAATGGCATGTTTGTTTTTGTATGTGTGCTGAATTGCATCAGCAAGAGCACTCGCAAAACCTGTGTTTGGCCACCTTGCAGTATAATAACTTGGTGTTTCATTCAATAATGTGCTTTTTCATCTGTACTGCATACTGTCAAATACAGACTCCATGGATATATGAACATGACAGTTCAATGTGAGATTTCCTTCAAGGAAGCAAATTCTGACAACAACAGCAACATTGCTTTATTTTCCTCATGATACTTTGAAGATATTTGACAAGAAAATTGCAAAAACTACACTAACGAGGGAATAGATCTATATGTTCAAAGTTGAGCCAGAGGATTTAAATGAATCTTGTGATAAACAAAGTAAGACCAAGGGAATGAACCAAGGATCTCTTTTGTGAACAATCAGGAAAGACACCGAAATCTATTCTTTTTTGTTGCATTGGTGAGAGGAAGAAGCACTAAGGAATGCCTTCATACTTATTTTGAAGAGCAATCCACTGTGAAAATACTGGAATCTGGACTTTTTCTGGTTGGTCGTAAAACAAAAATGCAATATTCAGTATTGTTGTGGTTGGTTTCCTAGGTAAGTAAGTAAGGAAGGAAACTTGAACTTGAACTAAAGTATGGAGAGTAATAAATATATTTTTTGATGTTCTTGTAACTTGTTGTTGCAGTCCTCTCTGGATACCGCTACTGATCCTTGGGGTGTGAAAGTGGAGCGTGTAGAAGTGTAAGTGTCACATTGGTAACATATTTGCACAATTAAGTGACTGACTATTGAAAAACTTGTGATCTGATTGGTTAAAAATGTAGCGTGATACCATTGATAGTGTGGTAAAATTTGACAGACATGATGCCTTTGACAAATTCTTGTCAAAAACTCAGTACATGTACATGTAAGTCTACAAGTTTTATTTGATTTGTTAAAAGAAGTAGTGATGCACACTTGAGATTATTCTGGAAATTCTCATGCTGTAGCTCTTAGAGATTGGAGTTACATTTACTTTCCTAACTGAGGATTTAAAAAGCAACAGTTCTTTCAAGGATGATGTTTTATTAACTCTTTGGGTGTTGATTGTTTATGTGACCCCATCCTCTGCTGTGTAGCCTCTTTCCACAACACATTTGATGTTATGGCAGCACACTTTTTTTTGTTCTATTTTTGCATCAATCGGCCAATTCCCTCTGTGTTGTGCCTTGACAGAATCACAGTATTTGTATTTGTCACTTTGGACTGGATGTTTATTATGATGAATACAACTACTATGATGCCCCTCAGTCTCATCTTGTAGAGTGGGTTAGCCATTGACTAAAGGTGGCTCAAAACAGTTTCTAGCACTTAGATTTTTATGGGTCATTGTAACCACTCTTTATTACTTGATGCTACAATCATGGTATCAATGCTGTGTATTGTATTGGTGAACATGTTATCATTTTTGTAACACAATAGCTTAACAGAGCAACAGTATGATAAAAACGCCCTTGATTACAGCTTTAGGGGCTTATGATTGAAAAACGGCACAGTTAAATATTTTTCTGGTATCAATGTTTGATAAATTATTATGGTAAGATGCAACTTTTGGCAAAGTCGAAAAAAAAACCTCTGGGTACAGTTCAGAGCCACCTTAAAATTTTTGAAAATTTAAGGTGGCTCTAAACCCTAAAGTAATAAAGAGTGGTTATAACGACAAATCAAAAGCTGATTGCTGGAAACTGTTTTAAGCTAACTTAAGATTTTCAACTGGAAAAACAAATTCATCACATCTAACCCTTTTCAGTGCTTTTGTATGCCATCTGTTAGCCTCCTAAGCATTGAGGTAGTGCATCATGTTAGGAAACTTGACATCTGTGGTGGACAGATAAACAACTGTGAGTTCTACATTCAATTTCTCAACTGACAGTTGTATCTTCTCTTTTGTCTGTAGGAAAGATGTGCGTCTCCCTCAACAGCTGCAGAGAGCCATGGCAGCTGAGGCTGAAGCCACCCGTGATGCACGTGCTAAGGTAAGTTTGGTAACAAATAATTGATTTCCCATTAGACTTTGGAATTACACACTCTGGTCTAGTCATTATCACTAGGATTTTTTAATTTTTGGAATATTGTTTTTTTGTTTCATCTTTGGCAAACGGAGAGATAGTGGTTTCTGATGTCCTTGTTGTGGTTAGCTCTAAGTTGTTTCTAACCTTTATTTCAGGTCATTGCTGCTGAAGGTGAGATGAATGCCTCTCGTGCACTGAAGGAAGCTGCTGACATCATTTCAGAGTCTCCTTCTGCTCTCCAGCTGCGATACCTCCAAACGCTGACATCTATCTCCGCTGAGAAAAATTCCACTATCATCTTTCCTCTTCCTGTTGATTTCCTCAGCAGATTTTTGCCAAGCAAATGACTAGACGGCCAAAAGGGGACAAACAAGGAACGCTATACTGAGTCACCAATGACGGAAGTTAGTGTTCTTTAAAATGAAACTGTTTTTAATGACACTTCCATGTATAACTTAACCTGTTTAAGATTATGGCCCAGTTGTTTGACAACTGTTTAAGTTGACTGACCCTATTTAGCCTGCATGGACTTGGTTTGGCAGGAGATTGGGGTGGGGGTGGCACAAACCCATGCATCTTCAAAATAGTTCTGTCAAAGGTAATAAAAGTTATGTGTTTTTTTTTTTCGTGCTTGTTACTTATAAGTGATAATCACATGCTGTTTTTAACATCATGGAATGCCAAAATGATGTCATGTTTTTCCAAATGTTCATCATCTTGGATCTGGCAACTTGGATTCAAATAAGTCAAGGACAGCTCTCAAATGAATTCCAAAAATGTGGCAAAATATTCAAATAAAAGAACTGCAAAGAATCTGTTATTAAGTTGTCATAAAATCAAAATTTAAACAAGCTAAATTTTAAGCTCAAAGATAATACTTCATTTTGGGAAAACACTCTCTTACACCATAGATATCTTAAAAGCAGGTATTCATGTGACAAAAACCCAAGGCAGACAGTTTTTGCCCACCTCCCCTCTCTCAGGCTAAATGGGGTAAAGCATTGTATTACTGGTAATGGTACTCGTAATGTTTTGTGGAAATTGACATTACAGTGCATTTCACAAAACTTTTGACAAACGGTTTCTGAAGTTTGTTTGAAATTTGTGAAGTTCACTACAAACTTGGCAATTTGGAGTCCAACTTGGAGAATTAATGTAAATTTGCAAATTGACATTAATTAATTAATGTAACAGTGTTGAAAACCAATAAAGACAAAGACAAAGAAAGACAAGACAAGGCAATTTCATTACATAATTGCCAATCAAATCGTGAACTTCAAAATGAAGTTGTGAATTTCACATCAAATTTCGTTGGGAAATTGCGAAGTTCGTGTCATTCAGTGTAGCTGGTTTGGTAATATAACTACAAATGAATTTAAACAAAGTGAAAGAAATTTCTCAACCAAGCAAGACTAATTTTATGATGTTTACTTCTGAAAGGTAAATTATTTCACAGGTACAAAGGGACTCCACATTGCAGTCAGATGGTGCGACTCGCATCTGGCTTAGGCTAGAAATGTAAATACAAAAGTCCTATCTCTGATAGATTTAACTGTAAAATTAAACAACTATGCAAAGAAGTTCTATCTGAAGCTACCCAAGAATAATCCAACACGACAGAAATTGTATTCTATTTTTAGGCAGGTGTCAGGTGACATCTGGGAAAATTCAGTTTTCAACACTTTATAACCCATTTAAAAACCAGTAATTCGCAATCGACATAACCATAACATCTAAGAAAATTCCAAGACATTTACACCGAAAGGTGCGAACGTCTCTCGCGATGATCTTCTTAACTTCCCAACAAAGTTTGTTGTTAAATTCACGACTTCATTTCCAAGTTCACAATTTGATTGACAACTATGTAATGAAATTGCCAAATTCATAGTGAAGTTTGGGAATTTCAAACAAACTTCGGAAACCGTTTGTCAAAAGTTTTGTGAAATGCACTGTAAGACACTGTAATTGTGTAAACTTGTATTGTATTGTTTAAGTACAATTACAAGTTTTTCACACCAATCCTCAATAAGCTTACATTTTGTCAAATTCTGGCTGCTCCTGAAGTAGTCTTTACATCAGTGATTTACTGTGATTTTCCCTGTTATTGCTGAGGATTGTTTGTCAACACTAGAGATGTTGTGTTTCGTCCATTCAACTTGCTCTGCAATAATGACTTGCATCTCACATGTAACAATGACAATCCTAATTCTCTTAAAGTGAGCCATGCCTTAAAAAATGTTTGTAACATGTCAGCAATCATGTGAAAATCTTTCAATCTTTTGTGCGTGGGGACATTTTGTACGTGATTGTAAGTTGGTCATGTTTATATTTCGTTTGAATGGTAGCAGATAAAGTTACCCTAATTATGGTCCCAACAATTCCAATTCCACCATCCTTGGTTCACAGAAGGAATCCGCATTATAAATTTACATGTGGGTTTGAGGGTGGAGCTCAAGTACATGACTTCATCGAGGTCTATCAACTCAGTTTATATATTTCCTTTTTATTGAAGGCAATCAGGAATTTAAAAATAAGGCAAGATGTATGTATTTTAAAAACTGAAAGATAAATTGCCTTTGATATGGATGTCGCACCCCTAGGCTGACCTCTTATAGCTGATGCCCTACTCTGGAACAGGAAAGTTGTCAACTGCTCAGGGGTGGGGGGGGAGAGGTTGTGAAGAGGCTTGGAATTCATAAAGACATTAGTAGGTGAGAGGCAAGATAGTTGGCATGACTATACTGATTTGTAAAGATGTCAGAATTTAGGATGTCAAGAAAATGATATTGATATCAATTTTGTCAAACTGATGTACTTACTTGTTCTGCTTGAGCATTAGTTATTCATGATCAGGTTATTACATGTATTTAACATGGTACTACATGCATATGTAATGTGATTGTTTTTTTATGAAGTAGATTTACTATTTACATATGACTCATGAAGACAGACTGTATGAAAAGTCCATCATTCTGTCTGAAGTCTGGTCGTATGTCTAGTATCTGGATGGAGTGACATTAACATCCAAGAAGGATAATGATCCAATTAGAAGTCTGTAGCAGTCAGTTGGACTGTGTAGTCTAAAAATGATCTTCAATTTTGTAACACCTGAAGGTGTTTGAAGTGTGTTGAAATATATTTAATTTTATAGAATATTCCAACCAGGTTTTAGCCAGGGTTTGAAAAGCTGGTGAACCAAAATGTTGTTTGAATAACTATTTAATAATGGAACCAAAAATATTGCTCTGGAAACATGATTTAAAACTATAAAAATATATTAAAATTTCTTAAAAATTTCAGTACTCAAAGCACAATTTAAAAATTCACAAAGAATGGAATATTCCATTCTTTGTGAATTTTTAAATTGTGCTCTGAGTACTGAAATTTTTAAGAAATTTTAATATATTTTAAAGTTTTATAATATTTAAAAATGTTGTATCTTAAAATTAATGTTGTATATAACCACCCTTGTAGCAGGGAGCTCATGGAAACATACTAGTCCAGTTCAGAAAGCTTTTGGTATTTAAGTTGTAAACATTACACCAGTGTATCACATTAAAGTTGAGAAAACTATTTACATGTCTCAGAGTGTCCTGAGTGGTATTCAGTGCAGGAAGAGAGCAATGTTGGTAGGATGTGATGGTAACAAGCCAGGAGCTTTTGTGAGCTTGTGTTCCTTTCCCTATGATAATTCAAGAGGGGGCTCTTTGAAAATTTTGCCCTTAGGTCTTAATGGTCTTGAGGTGATTCCTCAAGTTACCAATGAATTTTTTTGAAACTTTCTCTGAATGTTCTCTACCAAGCACTGTTTCAATACACAAAAAAAATGATAGGTCACCATGCGCACTTAAGAGATGTGACAGGCCAATCTTACCCAATTTATGCCTTTTCTCATGCTAATCACATGCATTACTCATCCGTCCAAGTTATATTTTGCGGTAGCTGGAAGCATAATTTATTAAAGGTAATACTTGGGAAAAGACCTGACAGATAGAAAGTGTCGAGCATATGGAACATTATAATCCATCAAATCTTTTCACTCACGTGCGATTGGTCTAAACACGTCATGTGACCGAATATCCCCCAGCTAAAACTGGGGGATATCCGAGAATATACCCCAATTTTCAAAACTACTCGCGTTGCGTAAAAGATTTCAAGGATAATAAACATGGTAGTCTCCATTTGGGGTGAAAATATGCTAGGATATTTGTCCTTGGCATTATCTGTTTCCTCGAAGCTCACAGTTTTCCTTGAGCTATGCTCTCAGAAAACTGTTCGCTTCTCGGAACAGATAATGTCTGTGGACAAATATCCTAGCATGTTTTCGCGCCAAATGGAGACTATTGTTTATTTATGAAATTTGTTGATAAAATCACACAATTTAAAATGACGTGGATGTAAAATGTTTGTATACATGTAGTTGTTGTTTTCATGGTTATAATTTGGATTCCAAAGTATGGTTTTGCATGCTTTCACATTTTTTTCTGTCCAATAAATTTTGAAACTTTTTTAAATTAAAGGGGATAATATATTTACACTATTATTCTGCGATAAAAATATAGGTCACATTGCTCATTTAAAAGAAAACAAACATGCTATTGAGATTAGCTCAAGGGAAATTTCTTTCGTTGTGTATGTGCATGCGCTAATGACGCAAAAATTGTGCGCAGTAGGATCCATCCACACTTTAATGGTCTTAACTTACCAAGATGAGAGAGTGCTCTTGTTTGCGAATGGTGGCCCTTAGGTCTTGAGTCATCTTTACCCCAGTGCAAGGGAGGGCCCTTTTTGAGAATGTTGGCTTTAGGTCTTGATGGTCATATTTACCCAGTACAAGGGAGGGCTCTTTTTTAGAATGTTGGCCCTTGGGTCTGGATGGTTATATTTACCCAGTGCAAGGGAGGGCTCTTTTTTAGAATGTTGGCCCTTCGGTCTTGATGGTCATATTTACCCAGTACAAGGTAGGCCCTTTTTTAGAATGTTGGCCCTTGGGTCTGGATGGTTATATTTACCAGTGCAAGGGAGGGCCCTTTTTGAGAATGTTTGGCTTTAGGTCTCGATGGTCATATTTACCCAGTACAAGGGAGGGCTCTTTTTTAGAATGTTGGCCCTTGGGTCTGGATGGTCCATATTTACCCAGTGCAAGGGAGGGCTCTTTTTTAGAATGTTGGCCCTCGGGTCTGCATGGCTATATTTACCCAGTGCAAGGGAGGGCTCCCCTTTGAGAATGGTGGCCCTTAGCTCTTAACCCATTGACTCCTGGAGCTTTTTGCCAAAAATGCGTTTTTGGACATTTTGGTGGTTTTGAGGCTGGATCTCGGCCAAATTGGCTTTAATCTGGTCAAATATACACTCGCAGCACGACATTGCGAACAGGCTCCTGAAGTAGCAAGCACTGAGCAAACATTTGGAGCGAATCAGCGCTGCTCCTCCAGGAGCCTGTTCACAGGCTATTAAAGGATCTTTTCCTCCTGCAGAGTTCAGTATAGATGATGCCAATTTTGGTCAAAAGTGATGTCAGAAGTGGAAAAAAGGCCAAGGCTTGTCATGGGTGGCCACAGGAGTCAATGGGTTAATGGTGTTATTTACTAAGGTGAGGGAGTGCTCCTCTTCGAGAATGTTGGCCCTTCTGGGCTAGGTCTTGATGGAGGGCTCTCCTTTGAGAATGTTGCCCTCATGTCTTGGTCTTACTTACCCAGTGCAAGGGAGGGTTCCTCTTTGAGAATGGTGGCCCTTATGTCTTGACAGTCTTATTTACCCAGTGCAGTGGAGGGCTCCTCTTTGAGAATGTTGGCCCTTAGGTCTTGATGGTCATATTTACCCGGTGCATGGAGGGCCATTAAGTCATAATAGTCTTAGCCCTGTTGCACAGTTTATGAATAACACTACTAGGACTTGAGGACAAAATGAAAACCTATCCTGAATGCATGACCAAATCAATTTATTGTAATATAACATTTAAAGAAAAGAACTTGCTTCAAGCTGCCTTAAAAAAATTCAGTTCAGAGCCACCTTAATTTTCGAAAAATTTAAGGTGGCTCTGAACTCCCTTCGCAGAAATTTTTTTAAACTTTGCCAAAAGCTGCATCTTATCATGCTAATTATAATTTGATATTAAAACTTGGGGTCACCGATCTTGTTTTTGAGTTATAAGCGCTTAAAGCTAAAATTAGGGGTGTTTTTAGCAGGTCATATTGTTGCTATGGTAACATATTGAGCCACAATGTTAACAACTTGTTCCCCAATGATTGGGCAGTTTGTTGATAGCATGATTTTGGCATCAACCGATAAAGAGTGGTTATAATGACCCATCAAACTGTAAGTCTTGGAAAGTACTGGAAACTGTTTCCAACCACCTTAACATTAATATACTTATCTGTATTATTATTATAAACTTGTTTAAAACTTGTGACCAGCTCATTTAATAATAGTATTTCATTAAAATTATTACCTTGGAAATAACGTAAAACATGAAAGAATTACATCATCTAATAAAACCTACTGTTATTATAGAGCTATTAGAAAACAGCCCTAAGAAAATATGTGCGCTGATTGGTTAAAAATCGTGTTTCCACAACTGCATAGAAACAACTAGCACGGGCTGTTGACGTAATGATGTCACAAGCAAAGAGAATTTACCTTTTGATGATCAACGTAAAGAAGCCGTTTCCCATTTTTGTCTCGATGCTTTTGAAAGGAAATAGAAAACATATTGTTCTCCATGTTTCTATCGAGTTTTAGTATAAATCTACTAGCATTCTATCACAAATGCCGTTCTCTTATTGGCTACGCTACTCACTATCAATTATGTGATAGATAGTGAGTAGCGTAACAGTGTGCGTAACAGTGTGCGTAACAATGATGGCCGTTTCTCTCCGTTTTCGAAGTGTTGAGAAGAGGATTTAGATTAAGTTTTGAACGACTAGTAGATTTATACTAAAACAATTAGGTTATTCGCTCTCGCTTTCTATGGCGCAATAGTTTACTCGGGCTGCACCCTCGTGATAGTTGTCACACGATAAAAATCGAGAGCGAATAATCTAATTGTTAAATTGAAACACTTGTAGAAACTCAAAAAAGCCATGGAAACACTCCCCTACAGCTCATGTTCCTGCAGCATTTCTCATTCTCCCAAACTCCCATTTGTGCTTGAGGAACTATCGGCTGGTAGTTGCCCCGTGGAAATTTGATGTTCTTAAAACAAGTATTTGCCTGAGAAGCAAATCTTCAAGGGCAAAAATGCTAGTTTTAAGAACATCAAATTTCCAAGGGGAAACTATCAGACCGATATTTCCCAGACATAAACACTCTGTAGTCTTTATTGCTCACCACTAAATTTTCTTCTGCATGCTAGTTTAAAAACCAATAGAATTATTTTCAACTTTTTGAGATGAAAGCTGTCAAAGCCAAATGTAAAATTTCAAAAAGAAAACAGACAAAATCCCCTTAAGGTGACCGAACATAGTTTTCGAGTGCCTATGCCTAATTCACCATACCTTTTAAACTATTTATGCTTTGGTGCCCATTTTTTGCAAGAGTCAAGGTCAACCACAGAAATATTTATTCTCGCATTTTGACTAGGGGGTGTGGTGTTGCCATGGAAATGGGGCTGGTTAAAAACAGGGCTTAAATAATGTTTTTTTTTTAATTTAAAAAAATCCAGTCGTTAGATTGTTTTTATATTTTGCACACTAAGAATTGACATTAAATCCCTCCTGTCAACATGGTTCTAATAAAATTTTGACATAAGCGATTTTCATAATTCGCCGTTAATTGTTTTCTGTATTTTTAAAAATTCCCTATATCAAAATTCAGATTTTTTAATAGATCATCCACGTGGTCTCTGATCTATTTTTCTGCCAAATTTCTTGAAACTCTAACAACTGGATCGTTAGAAATCGGCATGTTTCTGCTAAAGCAATTGGTCTCAATTTTTCGAGCAACTGCGCATGCGTTGCATTTAACTGGGTTCTTTCGGTAACAAACAAAAGCTGAAACTTGCTGGGTTCTTTGCATCGTTACCTTTTCTAACATATCTTTGTAATAAAAGACCAAAGCCATTGATACACTGTGTTCAATTATAGAGAAAAATAACACAGATAGTGCGGGTGTTGAGTAAATAAAATGATTGCTCTACTGACGGCATGTTTGTTCTTTGAAATCCTTGTGCACGTGCTAAATATTGCATCAGCAAATGCACGTGCGAAAACTGTGTTCGGTCACCTTAATACAATTTGAATTGTTTATTTTCTTCAAACCAGCTTGTTTCCAGAAAAAAATTCACAGAGGGCTACTATCCATCCGTGTATTTTTCTCAGATGGGCAATATGGGCTGATAGTGTCTCTCCAAGGATGAACACTATCGCATCACATCAGTTTAAACCAATGAGAATTGGAGAAAATTTAGTGGTGAACTATAAAACTCAATAGAATCATGGTACATGAGTACACTTGAACAAAACTTAGCTGGTACATAGCGTCAGCATGTCTGCACATAGAAGAAAATGTTTGATTAAACATACTGGTAACATGCTTGCCATACATATATATTAAAAAGCCGCCTAGTATTAAATTGCCCGTGGGGGGAATCTCTATTCCTCATAAGCTCAGCTTCTTGGAGATTTCCCCGCCACAGTCACTCCTCCCAAGTAATGTACAAATTTTAAATTCAATGTTAATCAACCTATTTATTGTTGTTTTTATTCTGCTTGTAATTCATTGTGTGGCAAAAAAATAAAATAAAAATAAAATATATATTAGTTTTGATTTAAAAACACTCTTGCTCTAAAGTTACATACTTAAATTACGGTATTGTAAAAATTGGCTGTTTATATATTTAAAAACCTACATACAGTAAAACCTTAGGTTAGTTTTGAATTTTTGCACACTAGAAATTGGCATAGTAACACTCGACAAAGAGTATCAGCCAACTCTCAGATGACTATCCATCAGCTTGTTGTCCATGTGGTTGTTGCCATAGTGACAGATATGTCAACCAAGTGTCCGCTGAGCATTGGTTACCATGCTATTCAGGTTGATAGATTACTCAACCTTTTGTCTACATACAAGCCAAGTGGCCCATTAGGCCAGAGCTTATCTCAGTTTCTGTAGCATGAAGTGACTGGGAGTATTTCTACTCCCTCTGGATGGGACATGTCCATTGATGGGTTACCCCAGCAGTAAGGTCACCGGTATCTATTTATGTCCCTGGGTCACTGGAGAGAAGCACTGTGAGGGTAAAATGTCTTTCCTAAGAACACAACACACGAACACAGTGTCCAGGGCTCAAACCTGGACTTCTCAATCCTAACACGAGTGCACTAACCATGAGGCCACAGCACCTGTTGTAACCTTTCTCTTGACTGTTTGCATAAGACCCACGAGAAGCTAACACACCTGTGATGCAACCTGTATCATGAATCTAAAAGCTACTTGAATTTATTTAATTTCAAAAAAGGAGATAGAATTAAAGCTAATTAAGGACCTACTCCTAATGCGAACTTAATAAATCCCATCGCTTCTAATACAACTTAATACATTTCTAAAGTCTACTGCAAAACACAACTACCTAATTATTAAATTGACTGTTAACTAAGCAACAAGAAGCCATCAATCTTGTAGATCAATATGGCCTAAACACTCCATTCTCCTTAATTCAAGGTTGGAGATTCATGCCAGTATTCAACAGATCTTCAGAGAGCAGCAGATAATTTTCAAGCAAGAAAACACTTGGTTTTAAAAATACCGTAGCCAGGAATGATAAAAAAAATGGAATTAAAAATTTGTTGACACTGACATTAAAGCTTCAAAGCACTCATTTACATTCATAAGCCATTTACAATGAAGAAGGTTGCAGTGTTTTTAACTGAAACGGTTTTTAGTTTTAGCCAGTGTCAACAAATTTTTAATTCTTATTAAAATACCTGGTTGTTGGTATCTTTTGATTCCACCTCAACGTCCTTGCCAACCAAAACTAGAGAGAGTATTGTGTTGTTCCAGAAAATATCCATACCCTTCCTAAGAGATTTTTATTATCCCCCCCCAACCCAAAAAAAACACATTGTAAAAAACAAAAGAATTGCAGCTCATGTTTTGCCATGTATAAAATAAGGGGTGGTGAATGGTAAAATCCGAGACTCGCCGAGACCCTTGTTTGAAAACCTGAGACCGAGACTTCAAACTTTTACAGACAATGTCCGAGTCTGAGACTTCATTTTGCGAAAATCCCAGCCGGTTTTGAAAACTGTTCGCAGCGAGACATGAGCCACATGATATTCTAAGCTCCATGAAGGGAAAAAGAAGTCCTTCATGGGAAACCTGGAATGTTACCTACCATTCCCGGGGGGGGGGGGGGATACTCCCTATAATGGCCTATACGGGGAGGCTCTGCCCGAAAGGGGTTCCTTTTTCAGGCGTCAGGTATATTAAAGGGTAGGGATTTCACAAGTGGAGGTATATAAAAGGGTAGGGAAATCGTTGTTTCACAACATGAACTGAATGAATAACACTTGTGTGTTTACTTGACATTTCTTCCGGTACGGCTTGATATTTTCCCGTAATATTGTTCCTTAACTTCGTTTCAAGGGCTAAGAAAGGAGGTGCTTTGTTCTAAAGTAAGTCTGTGAAAGGGGTACCTTTTCTGCCAAAGTGGTATATACAAGGGCAAGGGGTTGGATCTCGGGGCGGAGCCTCCCCGTATTAAACTTTGTTAAGTACCCCCCCCCCCCCCCGGGCTACCATTAGAGGCTACCATTTAATGGTTAACATAACTTGACATGTAACTCTATGCCGTATATGAGGGAGTTGCTGTGGAAGAAATCTGAAATGGAGAGGCCCTTGGGTAAAATGAATGTAAAAGCCAGAAATCCATTTGCTTGAAATTTGTAATTACAAAAGATCGGAAGATCGATAAGTCAAGAGTTCCAAAATTTTACGCCTCGACGACTAATCTTCGACTTAAAAACCCAACTTGTCGCGTCTACATATTCGAAAGACTGCTATCGTATGATTTTAATCAAATAAAAGATTTATCATGGTTTTGATCGGAACCGTTGGCCAACAAACAAAAATCCAAGACTCCGAGGCCTCGCGGCCAAAAATTTGAGACTCCGAGACGCAAAGAAACACAAGAAAACAAGATTTCGAGACTCATTCAAAACGCCTCCGAGATTTCGAGATCGGAAAAAAAGTTTCTGAGACCCTGAATTTTCCGGGTACCATTCGCCACCCCTAAAATAATCTTTCCTTGTATAAAATAATACTTGAGGTATTAACAAATTAAACCAAAAGAATGGAAAGATAGTCACAGATCAAACAAAGATTACAAACAACAATCTTGAAAAACTTAAGCTGAACTTTTCAAGATTCATGATAAATAACACAGCTCCTTTAATCCCTCTGGAAATTCCAGTATTGAGACCCCCCTCAGTCAAATTTCCAACACCTGTCCCTTGGGGTGGTTATAGATATTTTCTAGAATCACACTTGTCCTACATATTATAGTTTCAGGGGACAGGGGTTAAACTTCTAGTGTTACCCACGCATTGATCAAGTACTCCCTCATAGGGGATATGGAGCAGAAAATGCAAGGATAATACAGGCTTTTGACATCACCAGTCCAAGGTTTCTTTCTTCATTGATAGGCGTGGGCTATTCTCAGAAAAAAATTGAGAGTACCACCGTCGATGCTTCCTAATTAACTGGTCCTCCTTTACTAACAGTGGCCTTGACACATAAGTCTTGTGGTTCCATATCATAATATCACGTTCAACCTGTAAAAAATAGAATCTGCTTAATGTCCACATCAAATATTGCACTACAGCAGTTAGCATAACTATTAAGTAGTTACCATTAAAAGGCCTTATTCATCTCAATCCAACAAGGACTGATGAGTTATCATACAGATCCATGCAACTTTATCTCCGGACGACATTGACTATGGGCCATTCATAGACAGGGGGTACAGAAGGGGATCCAGTTTGAGGGTCCACACCTTGCTACTCTCTCAAGCCCAGTCAAGGGTTCGAGGGTGAGTACTGCTTCTATACGGACAAGACTTTAAGCTCTATAACACCTCGACTCTCAAAGTCATTCATTTTTTTATTCATTCCTTGCCAGCTTTGCTTGTATCTGATGGTCTTCAAAGAGTCCCCATTATAAAATATTTCAAATGATACATGAATCTCAGTTTACATTAACAATATTTGGCTAGAATAATAATTTTAATTTACTTAATATAGCGCCTTTTAACATTAAAATGATCAAAAATAATCAGAATATGGTTTAAAACTTTTACAGTCTTTCCCGTAAAACCGTGAACGCCAGAGAAAATTTCTGGAATGTTTATTGTTTCGCGACCAATCAGATGCGAGAGGAAACCGCAAAAGATAACCGACAAACCGCAGACTAGATTAATCACGACTTGACACGAAACAACGAGCTTGCTTTTTCTTCAACGAGGGATCTTTAATTTTACTGTTTTCAAATACTGAAATTTTTCTTTCTCTGTTTCAACTTTGTTGTCACCAAAGAATAGATATGAACGGCATTTCATGGAAAAGCAAAGTTAATCAAGAAGGCAGGATCAGACACAGCTAGACAGTGTGTCTAAGAGCAAGAAAAAATGAGCCAATCACAAGCGATGCTCCTCGTGTTTTTTTCACGTACAGTTCAAAAGGTCATGCTAGTTAGCTGTGATTGGTGATTTTCGATCCGTATTTTTTTGTAGCTGAGAAACCTTCACCCATGATACCGACCTGTACTGTTGTAAATTTTCACAATTTGCACTCACTTTTTGGTCTATTTGGTAGTTTGGTTTTTGAGCAGACAGAATCAAGTGACTGGTGTTGGTTTGTGGTCAAAAAATAGCTTTTTCAGAGAGATCCAAAGGGAAAATTGAAGATTTATCAAGTCGTGACTGATTCCTGCTGGAGTTTGTCGTTATCTTTTGTGGTTTCATCTTGCATCTGATTGGTTGCGAAACAATAAACATTCCAGAAATTTTCTCTAGCGTTCACGGTTTTATGGGAAAGACTGTAACAATATATCTACAAATAATTTCCATGTTGCCACCTGCTGGATTAGGTGGGACCTGGATTTAGTGTCCTTGGTTAGTCCCAAGATCAACAATGATCTAGCCTGTACAGTCTATATAATATGTCATTATTGCTATCTAATCCACAGAAAAAACTTAGGATTTCTTTGGAATGGATTTAAAGTGGCAACCAAAGTATAATAGACAAATACTGTTAAGTCTAATTAAAATGTTAAAATGATATTCACCCATCCTTACATATGGTGCCTGCATCTGCAGTACAAGTGGCAGTCAAAACTGAACTGTCCTGCTGAAATGACATGATATTTTCGCCATTTTCTTCCCAGCTTAGTAAACCAAAGACAATGTTCAAGTTGCTTTGGCCTCTTTTGATAGTTAACTTGAGAATTATGTATTTAATTTGATGAGGAATAGTATATTTTATTCAAAATATTACAGAACCATTTTCCTACCTGGCGACAATCGATGAGCTATGAGCGTGTTGCTCAAGCCGGACACCAGCAACCCATTTGGTGCCAAACTAGAAGCTTGGAGACAAAAAATGTTTCATATTTTTCACTTTTTACAATCTGAAATGTTTTGTGGAAATGTACTAAAATCCCTTTTAGGACAGTCAAGTTTTTCCCGCCTGCTGAATCCTGATCGGTCAATTCAAATTTTCTGCAGGCCAGCCATATGCAAGGATGGGCCTGCATTGCAAGCTAGTCCCAGTGCAATACCAAGAATATGAATCAGTAGCCTATTTACACTTCAATACTGAAATGCATGTGAGGCAAACAAGACTTAGTTGTTTTACTGATGCATGTACATTTAGCAATGTAACTTTTATCAGTGTAAGTTAATGGTAAAGTAATTGAAAATACCTGCAGAGCTTCTATATATAGGAAAAATTTGGCAAGAATTGTAGGGACAGTCCAAGATGCATAGAGTGAATGACGCATGATTTGTAATAGTGGTTCCTTTGGAGTGATTGAATGAAGGAAGATTCCATCACCTATAAAATTTCTCCATTTCATGAATACAAGACCTGGCCCAGTCTGTAAACAAATGAGAAAAATGATTATTTGTGTAAAACAACATATACTTTTTAAGACAAGATTAAATATTAACATGTTAACCAACTGAAGACAACTTACCCCTACAACAAGCACCTTTAGCCAAAGACATGATTATTTTTGCCTCATTTGGGCTGGGGTCAATATTAAAAGGGTTCAACTGTTTGCTTATAATTTTCACAAATTAGTGATAAATTGCTTAAAACGAATGGAGCAGACTGCTGCACTGTTGAATTGGATAATAATATTATCTATCGTGTAAATATTGGCAGGAATCAGTGCTTATATATAGATTATCACAACGTAATACAAACCTGCCTGGCTGTTAAATGGAAATCAGTGTATGGTATTATGTATCCGAAGATTGACAAGACATGTGTCAATCTCAAGTATCCAACATGCTTTTCATCGTTCTCTAGTGGTTTCCACTCAGCATACCACTTGTGTTTTCCAAACTGCTCCCACCAGCTAGACAAGCTGTATCTTAGATCAGTACCTGAGATAATAGGTGAGCCATGAAGGTGATCAAGGTGGGTTACATCTGATCCATTTTCCGAAGACTCCTTCATTCATTGGTTGTAATAAAAAAAGTTGTAAAATTAAAAATAAAAAGAGAGACATGCAGAAAAAAAAGACACCCCAATAAATTAATGTTTCTTGTTATTGTACAGTATGTAAGAGGCAGCTTTGAAGATTTGTAAGTAACGTCAGTTTTGTAAGAAACTTTTCTTGCCGTTGTAAGTATTGTTAGTAATTTCAGTTAGCAAACAAGAAAAGGAAAAGAGAAAAAAAGGATGTGTTTGTTTCAACTCCCAGCATCCCTCTGGAAATTGCAGTTTTGGTTCATATATGCCTGCCACCCAGGTCAGAACTTCATGCTAGCCCACATATCCATATATGGATAAGACATTCCATATATGGATATATATGGATAAGACAATATGGGAGTGTGCTCTATATGTGGGCTAGCATGAAGTTCTTGCCCATATACACTTTTATTTATTTAACAAATTTGGCTTTTGATATTCTGCTATGATCTCTAGTGTTTTGGAAGTTGCACAAGCTCCTGGGGAGGGTATGGAAAGTTTCTGGAATTATCTGGAAAAGACATCATAAGAATATTATTATTACACAGATTTCCTCTCGTTAAACCTCTGACCGACTGAACAGAAATGCAACTTACCAATGTTAGCTGTAGTTAATGAATTTTCAGTTATATAAATAGTGCAAATAAAGAATCTTGATTCTATGCAGTGAAAACAATGTACAAAAGTTGTAGTGCCCGAGACTGCTGCTAGCCTAGGCTTGATTACCAGCCAGGAAAGGAAAGGAACCGGCATTGCCCCCCCCCCCCTCCCCCCCCCCCCCCGCCCCGAACTCACGGCTGGATGCATGGACTTGGCATTGTTAATTTTGACCAATAACAAATCTTCTTGCCTGAATAGAGCAGACAGCATAAATTATCTTTCTCGCAATACCAAAGAAGCGCTGCGATATGAACAGCACTTACATTATAAGTAAAGTAAAGTACATAAGAACTTTATTTAAGTGTTGAAAACCTTCTAGCCTGGGTGATACCCATACTAATTAGGGGACACAACAAAAAAAGAATGCTAACAGTAATAAGAGAACGGGTATGTAGTGTTAAAAATGATCAGTTATTAAAATCTCTAACTATGTATTAAAAACTGAGATTAAAATCTGTAACTATAACTATATAGATCATGTGGAGCAGAGAATGCAGCCCTTGCAGCCGGTGTATATTGAGTTAGTTAAATCAATGTTGCGAATACGATTTCCAGATATCTAACCAATTACCTTCAACTGATGAAATAATGCCTGAGTTAAACGATAGTGGCATATACATCACACAAAATAGTCAACAGACTTTATGCGTGAGAATCATATTTGAATCGTGGTGCCAGAATGGCAGATAACGAACAAAGTCAACAAAGAGAGGGATAGAGCAAACATCGAAGCCAACAAAACATTCCTTGCCCTTTGTTTATGTACCAGTCAAATCAAAACTTCAACATGCCCCCCTGGGCATACCCTGGGCATTTGACTCCTTTTCCTACCTGGGAGAGAGGGCATTTGATCACCACTCAAGGCGGAGACGGCAGAGACAAACTTTTGATGAATTCAAAGGACAAGATACCCATTTGTGGCAGATTGGTTGAAAACCAAAGGCCAACACAAGCTTTGTTCCATATTACAATTTATATTTATCTTTGAACATATAAATACATTCAAAAGTTACAATAATTCAATACAATACCGTTGTCACGTGATACAATTTTTAGAGGTTAATTGCTTTGACCGACCTGGTGTATTTATGAATATTTTAAAGTGCCTATGAAGTAAAAAATAATTGCTGCTTGTTTGAAGGGCTTTTTAAAGTAAAGAAGAATGGCATTTTTCTCTTTGGTATATTTTTTTCATTAAAGAGATCGATATTCATATTTTTGTATTTATGTAAAATATTGGAGCAATGCTCTTCAAACTTGGCACCAGAAATGCACATCACAAAAGAAACAGAAAGACACCTATTATGCTGTTGCCATGGCAACACTCTTGGCTCCAGTGTCTTTCTGAGGAAAACCAAATATCCCCATTTACAACCTTTTAAAGTGGGACAGAGCATCTTGCTCAGAGCATACCTGGTTCCCATATTGTCTTAACTCTCCCCAATAGATTGTTGCAAATGGATGATCCTTGTTTAAAATAAAATCTGGGAATTTTAGTTTTAATTAAATAGGACCAGTGGCACAACTGTTGTCATGGCAACAGCACGATGGGCGTCATTTTGTTTCTTTTGTGATGAACATTTCTGGTGCCAAGTTTAAAAAGCACTGCTTTAATATTTCTAGTGATATTTTTGATTGAGTGTTGTGCTGTTTTAGTAGAGCCACCTATAACATCATCACTTTCCACATTCTCATAACAGAAAAATGTAAATATCTCTAAAACGTTATTCTAAAAAGGTAAACGCCATTCTTCTTTTCTTTGACAAGCCTTTCAAATAAGCAGCAATTAATTTCCACTTCATAGGCACTTTAATGCATTTTAATGCATATCTAGGTGCATAAATAAAGGAGTGAATGTATAACATTCCATATATGGAATGTATTTAAGTGTTGTTGCATGAAACAAGGTAAAACATGAATTCAGTTGATATTAAAAATGATCTTGGCTGCTACTCATGAAGTGATAGTGAGTTCATCAACGATGTTTGGCTTGATGTGTTTAATATGAAATACGCCCAGAAGCTCGTGGAAATTAAGGGCGTTGTCTAATAAACCATGTCTACATACACAGCTTCAGAAGCATGAGAAAAGCTACTGAAAAGTTAAAACAGTTATCTGGTAATTTCCCTGGGGGTAGGGGCATTTGAACAGCTTTTCAGCCCAGGGAGGGAGGATTTGGACAAAAAATATTCCAAAAATTCAAATGCCCGGGGGGGGGGGGGGGGGGGAGAGGGGATGCCTGGGGGGGGATGTTGAAGCTTTGATTTGACAGGTACATTACTTACATCCCGATCACAGCTGCGGACTTTGGACCCACAGAAGTTCAATGGACTCCAGCGTGGCCTTTCCATAATAGTGTGGACATAATCGTGGCTGGTGCCAATGGGTTGAAAAGTAATGTTCACATGATCTCCAGCCAATCTTTGGAGCAATGTCCACAGCTGTGATCGGGACGCAAACAAACAAGGGTAAGGAGTGTTCCCTTAGCTTCAGCAGACGTTCGTGGGGGAAGAAATTTGTGTGATGAGCCCAAAGAATGTCTGCGTAGGAGGAGGCTAGATTGTTACATGCACTTGACAATAGACCATTTTACAGTTGTCTCCTCAGTAACCTGGCCTTTGCATGGCAGCGAGGCTGCAGGTGACCTTGTTTTGATAAAGACCTCATTGTTTTTGTTGTGTAAATAAACCTAGTTAGCATTAGAACAACTTGATTTACACAACAAAAACGATGAGGTCTTTATCAAAACAAGGTCACCTCCAGACTCGCTGCCATTCAAAGGCCAGGTTACAGACAACAACTGCAAAATGGTCTATTTTACGATAACTGCAGAAATTCACGCGCGATCATCTGTTTAATTTTATTGTCCATATGCGGACTGACACATAAATTTGAAATTCATGCGACGCGTCAGCGAGCAAGAGCGGGCAATTCGACAATTTGTTATCGTAAAAAACAAATTGATGTCAGTTTTTAATGCGTCTGTCCTGTTATTGACAATGAATTTTGTCATAACATTGTCAAAGTAGTCTGCGGATCCACTCGGCCATCGCCTCGTGGATGCACAGCTACTTTGACAATGTTATGACGAAATTCATGATCAATAACATAACAGATGCATAAAAAACCAACGTCAATTTGTTAATTATCACGTTTCTCAAACTGAAAGGAAACAAACTCCCGGCATGGTGTATTAGGACCGAGTAACAGACAACAAAACTACTCAATATTACACAGGCCTTCGAAATTTAGAACAGGCTACTCTTGAAAGGCGTCTATCACATAAGCTTGCTACTCACCTGATATGCTTGATGCTACGACCTTTGAACTGGTCAACAAAAAATACATCAGCGAGAGGAATTACCACATGGTAAGGATATGTTTACGGTGAACTCTGCTACTCTAAAGAAATCAGTTCCAAAAAAGTAACAGTTTGAAAAATACAATTTACCTCAATGTGCGCATTTATCGTGTGCTGTGTTAGACCCCGGTATGTCCAAGTTCCATTGCTGATCTCTTCAATATCATCAGGTGTCCAAGTAGGTTCCATCCCCTCTGCATGATACCAAATGTAAATAGCAAAATTCTTTTCTACGCATGGCCATGCTTTGGTTTGTGCAAAATCAGGAATATTATCGCTATAGGGAATTTTAGCACATTTTCCGTTCACCCCTTGGAAAACCCAACCGTGGAAGGGACATTGCAGACAGTTCCCAACAACCTGGCCTCCAATTCCTAAATTAGCTCCCAGATGCGGGCAATACGCGTTGACAATATACGCTACACCATCAGCTCCTCTAAACACAGCAAGATGCTCTCCTAACACGGAAATATACTTCACATCGCCCACTTCCAGCTCATGTGAATCGAGTACATGGAACCATCCATTGGGATAAACAGGTGGAATATCGCCGCACTTCTTCCGCTTTCGATATTCGTTCGCTACGTCTTTTAATGATCGTTTTTCCTCCGACATATAGCCGATCT